>JAFMOD010000319.1:5828800-5858466 GCA_019802435.1 Corydoras maculifer | reverse complement strand
TGTGTGTGTGTGTCTGTGTGTGTGTGTCTGTCTGTCTGTCTGTGTGTGTGTGTCTGTGTGTGTGTGTCTGTCTGTCTGTCTGTGTGTGTGAGAGAGAGAGGTTATATTTAATATTCTCATCTATTTCTCCTCAGCCCCAGTGCTCTGGAGGACGACGATGATGAAGATATGCACACGGTTGTTGCCACAGCGAGGGGCATCTTCAACTCAAACGGTGGAGTCCTGAGTTCCATAGAGACAGGTGTGAGCATCATCATCCCTCAGGGTGCTATTCCCGATGGCATCGAGCAGGAGATTTATTTCAAAGTGTGTCGGGACAACAGCATCCTGCCTCCACTCGACAAGGAGAAAGGTCAGGACCTATAACAATGATAATCTTCAAAATGATGATGATGATTGTTATAATATATACAGTGGAACCTCTGTTTTCGTTGACATTGGATTCGGTGTGCATTGATTTGATTTCCTCCACGAAAATTGCGGCTCTGTTTTCGCCAGTGAGGCGCGCTCACGAGACGTGCACAAATCTCATCGTTGAGTGTTTCTCTTGCTAATACGTTTACCTTTAGCTTCATCATTCATTCATTATCTCCCGCTTATCCTCTATTAGGGTCGCGGTGGGGTTCCCCATGCCCATCCAGGGGAGAACGTCTCGGGCGCTGGGCAGATAGACCCAGGACAGGGCACCAATCCATCGCTGGGCACACACTCACTCACACAGACACACTCTATATGGGGCAATTTTGAGAATTTAATTTACTTGATCCATGTTTTTGGACTGTGGGAGGAAACCGGAGAACCCGGAGGAAACCCACGCAGACACGGGGAGAACATGGAAACTCCACCCAGATGGGGATTCGAACCAGGAATCCCTAGCGCTGAGAGGCGAACGTGCTAACCACTAAGCCACCGTGCCGCTAGCTTCATCATGGGACCGAAAAAAGAATAATAATAATCCAGAGCCAGCAGCCCATCAAAGAAAAAGAGCAGACATGCGATCGAGTTCATAAAGTAAATCGTTAAAATCATGAGGGTGGCATTAAGATCGGCCGCATGTACATAAAATCATTATCCTGGAAAAGTTAAATTGTCACGAAAAAGGAAGAAATAAAGACGATTAATGAAGATAAAGATTTTATTGTGAAGATATTAAAGTTTGGATCAATCAAAAACAATTTGATGCTGAGTAATGTTAATGTCATTCTGTTTACTACTAACTATATACATTATTCTTATATTATCCATCCATTATCCTCCCCATGCTCATCCAGGGGAGAACGTTTCAGGCGCTGGGCAGATACACCCAGGACAGGGCGCCAATCCGTTGCTGGGCACCCACTCACTCACACACACACACTATATGGGGCAATTTGGAGAATTCAATTGACTTGATCCATGTTTTTGGACTGTGGGAGGAAACCGGAGAACCCGGAGGAAACCCACACGGACACGGGGAGAACATGGAAACTTCACCCAGATTGGGATTCAAACCGTGCCGCTGTCTTATTTTTTATTTTTTGGCTTAGTGGTTGGCATGTTCTCCTCTCAGCGCTAGGGATTTCTGGTTTGAATCCCAATCTGGGTGCAGTTTCCATGTTCTCCCCGTGTTCCTCTGGGTTCTCCGGTTTCCTCCCATAGTCTAAATACATGGATTAAAGTTAGTTGAATTGTCCAAATTGCCCCATATAGAGTGTATGAGTGTGTGCCCAGCGATAGATTGGCGTCCTGTCCTGGGTGTATCTGCCCAGCAACCGAAACGTTCTCCCCTGGATGGGCGTGAGGAACCCCCCCGTGACCCTAATAGAGGATAAAGCAGAAGATAATGGATGGATGGATATTTGCAGTGTTAAACACTATATTTATTCTCTATAAAACATGTTTTTACATATTTTTGAGTTTTGAGAATGAATGAATTGGATTTATATTGATTTCAATGGAAATAGGAGCCTCAGATTTCAGTGATTGCGCATTTCACCAATTGTTTGCGGACAGATCAGCAACGAAAACGAGGTTCCACTGTCGTTGTTCAAGTCACAGACGTAAATGTAAATGTTCTTCCTGGTGTTTGTAGGTGAAACACTGCTGAGTCCGTTGGTAATGTGCGGTCCGCACGGTCTGAAGTTCCTGAAGCCCGTGGAGCTCCGCCTCCCTCACTGTGCGTCCATGACTCCTGATGGTTGGTCTTTTGCTCTAAAATCCTCCGACTCCTCGTCGGGTACGCTGTCCTCTAATTTCTGCTTTTGGGGCTTTGGGTTGCTTTTTGCTTTACATTTTGGCTGTTCCGGGGTCATTTGGGAAACTGTTTCACCGCGTTGTTTATTTCTAATTGGCACGACTGCTCTCAGTTCCGTTGTTCATACACTCCTCTCTTAATTACCTAGAGAGTTGGGTATGAACTTTTACTTTGAATTGAATTCCTCTTTCAATATTTTATGCTTTGCACACGTTTCTCATTTTCATTCACATAATCATAATCATGCTTCTTACTCGATATTTAACTTATGAATAATACATGACAATTTTTCAAGAGTTTGAATTTGGGAACGTGCATCACGCTTCAGCAAGTTTTGCTTTCATCTCCTTTACACTTGATGGGCTGGTTGCAAATTGCCCTCCCTCTCTTCTGCCCTCCTACCCCCAATTCTCTCTCACTCTCTCTCTCTCTCTCTCTCTCTTTCTATCTCTCCCTCTCACACACCACAAACACATACACACACACAATAAATATATTTATGTGTAATATATTTATAATCTAGGGATTCCCGGTTCGAATCCCCATCTGGGTGGAGTTTCCATGTTCTCCCCGTGTCTGCGTGGGTATCCTCCGGGTTCTCCGGTTTTCTCCCATAGTCCAAAAACATGGATCAAATCAATTGAATTCTCTAAATTGCCCCATATAGAGTGTGTGTGTGAGTGAGTGTGTGCCCAGTGATGGATTGGCGCCCTGTCCTGGGTCTATCTGCTCAGCGCCCAAAACGTTCTCCCCTGGATGGGCATGGGGAACCTCACCGCGACCCTAATAGAGGATAATACATGCGTAGTTCAAGTTATTTCAAGTTCAAGTCATTTGATTATAGAGCTCTTCTTACAATAATACATTGTCACTAAGCAGCTTCACAGTGTTATAAGCCTTTTAAACCCCCAAAGAGCAAGCTGAAGCGACAGCGGCAAGAAAAAACTCTGCTATGTTCCTATTTTAAGGAAGAAACCTTGGGAGGACCAAGACTGCGGGCAGTATCAGCAGTGTAGGATACTAATGTACAGATTGCGTGATCAGGTGACCCGTATTTAACAATTGGGAAAACTCTATAAGTCCATTGAGGGCGTCCTGTAGGCCTGCCAGTCTAATAAAAAATCCAGGTTCCATTCAGTAATCGTCATAGCCGCAGTACTTCAGCAGAGCCATGGATGAAGCGCTGACCACACCTCAAAAGAAACAAACAAGAAAAGCAGATAGAGCTAATAATACACACCATTGACACTCCAGCATCACTGACTACAGCGGCAGAACTATGGGGGCAGATACTGCAGACTCCATCTACCAATAAGGCGCAGTCTTAATTACGGGGTCTATTTCTGTATTTGAGCCACGTATAAGGCGCACCGTACTATAAGGCGCACCGTACTATAAGGCGCACCGTACTATAAGGCGCAGTCTCAATTACGGACTCTATTTCTGTACGGTACTTATTCTGTACGGCACCGTATTATAAGGCACTTGCTAAAACATACGATCTACAAGAAAAGTAAAGGATGTAAAACGCTGATTTATAATTGAAGTTTATTCTACTACTTAATAAAACACACATTATTTTAATCCCTCTTCTCCCACAAATCCATCAAAGTCCTCGTCTTCTGTGTCTGAATTAAAAAGCTGTTTCACTATCGAGCACTCCGGGTTCCCTCTCATCAATGTCTGAGTCCGTGTCGTCTCCAGGCGGCTGTTCAGCAATGATGCCGGCTTTCTCGGAAGCTCGGACGACGGTTACAGCAGAAACCTCAGCCCAGGCTTCCACAACCCATTCACAGACGGTGGCGTAACTCGCCTCCCGAGTTTTAGTAAACGTGTGTTCGCCGTCTATCATCCGTCGCTCCCATGCCGCCCGCAACTTTACTTTAAACGCCCTGTTTACACCAATGTCCAGCGGTCGGAGTTCTTTATTTAATCCTCCCGGAATGACAAGCTTCGGCAAGCTCCGAATGAATTCTTTGAAGAATCGATTTTTTTCAGCACCCCTAATGTGTAAGTTCATCTTATTACTGCACAACTAAAAGAGTTTACGTACCAAGAACCTTTCCGAATGAATTCATCGCGAGGTGTTGAACATGAGAGATGATTCCAGTCTGAATGTAAATTGTAATCTGTTTAATAATAGTTTAAACCTCATTTTTTCCCTTTTATCCGTGAACTCCAGTTCAAAGAGATATTCTGATAACTAAGCTAAACAGAGTTGCAGCTACAGGGTGTGTGTTGCATCAGGCTTCACAAGTTTGAGGATTTACATTGTTGTTTCCGGGGTATCAGAGTTTAATTTTAGTGATCGGCTTCTGCTTTGCCATCATTCACAGTGTCTTCTCCTTTTTTTTTTCTAGCTGACCCCAAAAACTGGCAGAATAAATCTCTCCCTGGGGATCCGAACTACCTGGTGGGTGCGAACTGCGTGTCCGTGCTCATTGACCATTTCTGAGAAGCCTGTTACAGAAAGTCCAGGATGAACTGCATCATAAATGCGCGCGCACTCCCTGCCCCCCCTCACTGCCATTCAGGAGAGTGATGTTCGGCCGCGATAATGAAGGATGACTATTCGTTTTGACATGGCATCGAGGAGGAGAGAGGAGGATGGCTGTCTCTGAAGTGCTGTTGTTTTTTTTTTCTTTTTTTTTTTTCTTTTCCTTTTCTGAAGCTCCTTCCTGTTTTGAAATATTATTTTTAAGTGCTTAAATAGCTCAGGAGTGAATAACTTTTTCAGGCGTTTTGTCTCCGAAACGATATTCAAAACTATATATATTCCCTTCCCTCTGGATTTCCTCCGGATCATGACAGCTAAAAACTCTTGAAGCTTCTTCGGCTCATCTCCGAGCGACCATGCAACTAAAACACCGTCTGTTAGCTTATCGTTTCGTTTCGGAGTGAATATTCCAAAGGCTATAAAACGTGTACAATGGCTGTAGGGTAAAGTAAACAATAGCACAAAATCAATACTATATTCCACATGGACATGTCTGCAAAGCCGGGTTGCGACGTGCCAGTAGTTCAATCTACTCTTAAGCACTGTGGCTGCAGCCGTGTTGCAATTGTCCATGAATCGCAGCTCATGAGGGACTTGATATATAATTTGACTTCTCACAATGCAGCAGGACAGCGGGCATTTTCCAAATGCCCCTATAACATTCTAGTTTTCATAAAATGTGATGGTAGCGTATGAGCGCTCATGGTCTCGTACGTGCAGTAGGTGTAGAGGGCTGGGGAGAGTGTTGATGTTTCGCCTTGCGCTGGTGTAAAAGGATGTGACTGAGGTTTTAATAGAAACGAAACAGTGTGGGACTAAAATCCAGACCGTTTTCCAGAACTGATGCTTTTGTGTTCCCATAAGCTGGTGCTGCGGAATCTTCACCAACCAGAACTATTCATGAACTCCATTATTAATGGTAGTGGATTTCGGATTTCTGAACTGTAGCACAGACCTATGCACATCTGACTCAGGTGTTCAGCCTTCTGCTGTCCCTCACCCTCAGCACTCAGATCCACTTCACACGTTCCTCTTCTCTTACACTGCAAACACAGTGATGCCTTATTCACATTTCGTCATTAACCATCACTTTATTTCCTCGCTGGGAATCTAGACTCTGGAAGGTTTACTGGGATGTTGCTGATTAGTTGTAGAACTCAACCTGCTCGATCTACAAAAAGGAAAACCGCTATACTCTCCCTGCTATGCACCAGATTCCTTACAGATACAGCGGCTAGGAGAATTGGTTGTACATAAAGCTGGAAAATGGCCTTTTTTGGTTCCTGTTTGTAAATGATGCTTTTTTTTTCTGTACGGTTTTCTATAAAACACGGTTGAAAAAAAGAAAAATGCAATGAATACGGTTGTTTTTATTCTGGTTCCACTCCAGCTTTGGGATTTCATACTCTGCATTGATATTAACAAACCCACTCGGTTTTCGACGGCTCTGTCGTCACTAATGTAAACGTTTGTAACGGTCACGTCACCTTTTTCTTACTCCCCGAGACGAAAAGGCTTCGTGGAAATGCAAAGCTCTGCTTCTGTCGCACATTCATTGGAATGGAAATGCTATGTGCCCTCAAATGTATTTTTTTACTAATAGATGATTTATTATGGCACATTTTGCTCCTTTAAAGTAACACGTCTGCAGTAAACTCTTAGATTTTCACGTGCGTGATGCCTCCCCCCCCATTTCAACATTTTTTTTTTCAATACTATTATAATTACACTATTGTATTAATTAATAAAAGAATTTTAATAAAAGCATTTGCCCGTTTGTTCATGTACAGGGTTTGCTGTGTAGGGGAGAAGTTATTAATGATGTGATTTTAATTTTAATGGTGATTCACTGTTTTTATTGTTCTGCATTCATGAAAATGGGGAACATGTGACCTGTAGCGAATAAGGTACGATATATGGACAGAAGTATTGGAACTCTAACATCTTTAACCCTTTATTTTCCTCCTGGTAAAAGCACAGGACGCTGTAATGTTTCTAGTAGTTTTGGTCCCTTTAATGAATTTGCATTTGGGGGGTTAATCATTGATGCACAAAAGCCTTACAGTCTTTCATCCATCCATTATCTTCTGCTTTATCCGCTACTAGGCTCGCGGAGGGGTTCCCCATGCCCATCCAGGGGAGAACGTCTTGGGCGCTGGGCAGATACACCAAGGACAGGGCGCCAATCCATCGCTGGACACACAAACATACTATACTGGGCAATTTGGAGAATTCAATTGACCTTGAGCCATTTTTTGGACTGTAGGAAGAAACCGGAGGAAACCCATGTGGACACGGGGAGAACATGGAAACTCCACCCAGAATGGGATTCATTCATTATCTCCCGCTTTATCCTCTATTAGGGTCGTGGTGGGGTTCCCCATGCCCATCCAGGGGAGAACGTCTCAGGCGCTGGGCAGAAAGACCCAGGACAGGGCGCCAATCCATTGCTGGGCACACACTCACTCACGCAGACACACTCCATATGGGGCAATTTTTTTTTGAGAATTCAATTGACTTAATCTATGTTTTTGGACTGTGGGAGGAAACCGGAGAACCCGGAGGAAACCCATGTGGACACGGGGAGAATATGGAAACTCCACCCAGATTGGGATCCTAACCGGAAATCCCTAGTGCTGAGAAGCGAACGTATCACCCTCTTCACAGTCTTCATTTTCAAGGTGTTTGATGGGTTTGAGGTCCGAGATCTGAGCACACCACACGTGCTCAGCCATGTCTTCAGGGAGTTGGCTGTGAACACTAGAACATGGACATGCTGGATCATGGGTGGTGGACATTTTTCTAAATGTCTGTCCTGATGCTTAATGCTACACATCTGGTAAAAAGACTGAAAAGAACTTTATTTAATCGTTCCCTCCTCAGTTTTTAATTATATTATTGCTTTAACCTTTGTGTCCTGTCTGTTTCCTTTACAGAGCGTGAAGATACAAAGTGAGAGCGATATTTCTCTGAATTATTATCAACACCGCAGTCTGTTGCTCGGTAGCTGAACTCCCAATATGGATAAAAGAGAAAAGTGCTTTCAGATGCTTTTATCCTAAGGATGATGGTTTAGTGCTTAGCATGTTCTCCTCACAGTGCTGGGAATCCACATTTGGAGTCTTCATGTTCTCCCTGTGTTTTACGTATTTTTTTTAATCTAAAATATAAAAACAAGGCTTTAAGGTAAATTCATCCATCATCTTCCACTTTATCCTATATCAGGGTCGTGGCGGGGGGGGCGGCGTTTCAGGCGCTGGGCAGAAACACCCAGGACAGGGGGCCAATCTATCGCTGGGCACACACTCACTCACACAAACACACTCTATATGGGGCAAATTGGAGAACTCAATTGACTTGATCCATGTTTTTGGACTGTGGGAGGAAAGCGGAGAACCCGGAGGAAACCCACGCGGACACGGGGAGAACATGGAAACTCCACCCAGATGGGGATTCGATCCGGGAATCCCTAGCGCTGAGAGGAGAACATGCTAACCACTAAGCCACCGTGCCACCCTTAAGGTAAATTGTTAAATAAAATAAATAGTCCAAATTGCCCCTACATAATGTGCATAGATGGATCTCCCTGGCACCTGAGGTGCTCTCCCATGTATGAGAACGGGTTCAGCCATGTCTTTATAGAGTTCCCTGTGAACACTATAACTGACATCGGTGGAAGCATGCAGACATTTTTCTAAATGTCTACCCTGATGCCTGATTCAAGGTAAATTGGCTTCTTTATATTAGTGGCTTAGTGTTTAACACGTTCTCTCAGCGCTAGGGATTCCCGGTTCGAATCCCCATCTGGGAGGAGTTTCCATGTTTTCCCCGTGTCCGCGTGGGTTTCCTCCAGGTTCTTCGGTTTCCTCCCACAGTCCAAAAACATGGATCAAGGTCAGGTGAATCATCCAAATTGCCCCATATAGTGCGTGTCTGTGTGAGTAAGTGTGTGCCCAGTGATATATTGGCGCCCTGTTCTGGGTCTATCTGCCCAGCGCCTGAAACGTTCTCCCCTGGATGGGCATGGGGAACCCCCCCGCGACCCTAGTAGAGGATAAAGCGGAAGATGATGGATGGATGGAAATTGCCCCTATACAGTAGTGTGTAAGTGAATGTGCTCATCGATAGACTGTTTCTTCTTGACGTCTGAGATGTTCTCCCTTGGATGGGTATGCGGACCTCTCCCTATGACCCTAGTATAAAATTTATTTATATTTATTTATTTAATATTTATAATATGATATGGGTGGCACGGTGGCTTAGTGGTTGGCATGTTCTCCTCTCAGCACTAGGGGATTCCCGGTTCGAATCCCCATCTGGGTGGAGTTTCCATGTTCTCCCCATGTCTGCGTGGGTTTCCTCCGGGTTCTCCGGTTTCCTCCCACAGTCCAAAAACATGGATCAAGGTCAATTGAATTCTCAAAAATTGCCCCATATAGAGTGTGTCTGTGTGAGTGAGTGTGTGCCCAGCGATGGATTGGCGTCCTGTCCTGGGTGTATCTGCCCAGCGCCCGAAACGTTCTCCCCTGGATGGGCATGGGGAACCCCACCGCGACCCTAATAGATGATAAGCGGGAGATAATGAATGAATGAATGAATGAATAATGATATGAGAGAGATATCAATTATAAAACAAAGAAACACTCGTTAGATGAAGTCTTCTATATCTGTCTCTGTGTTATGCTCAGCTCTTACAGTCACATGCTTTCATCCCCTGTGTGCTTTTCACCTCGGGGTGCATGCTGTCCATCTGCACTCGCTCACATTAAACATTTAGTCAGCTGTACGTCTCAGTCACTTGTTCGGAACCCGAAGCTACACATCGTTTCCTCTTCTTTTCCTGCAGTGTCACTGACCTGCTGTGACGGAGGCCCGGCCGATGTTCCTGCTGCATATGATGATGAGATCAATCAGACATGCGTTCAGAGAATTCATCCCGAACCCCCGCCGGGCGTCTTCTGTTCTCTTTGTTAGATCAGTTTGAATGTAGGCAAATACAGCATGCGGGAACATCCGGAGAGAAGGCATTCTCATCAGTGAAGGAACTTTTGATGGCACTAGAAAGTCTGTTGCAAACGATTTGTTGGTGGGATGTCAGGCCACATCCCCATTTCACCTCCGCCTCTCTGCGGTTTGAACGTGTATTCGGTTCAACCTGAATCTTCAGCTGCTCATCAAAGCAGATCATTACCCTCCATCTCACACTGTCCTGAGCTTCAGCTCCATCATGCCAACTAGCGACGTAACCCTAGGGGAGAACGTTTCGGGAGCTGGGCAGATATACCCAGGACCGGTCAATCCAATGCTGGGCCCACTCACACACATATGGGGCAATTTAGACCGTTTAAGCAGTCAATTCATCTTGTATCTATGTATTTGGACTGTGGGAGGACATGTGAGAATCTACACAGATTTAACTATGTGGAACTTTTATACTCCACCATACAACAACGTTGTCTCTGGAAGATCTAAAACGTGTACAGCTTTTAAAATCCGCTTTAGGGCAGCATGGTGGCTTAGTGGTTGGCATGTTCTCCTCTCAGCACTAGGGATTCCCGGTTCGAATCCCCATATGAGTGGAGTTTCCATGTTCTCCCCGTGTCTGCATGGGTTTCCTCCGGGTTCTCCGGTTTCCTCCCACAGTCCAAAAACATGGATCAAGTCAATTGAGTTCTCCAAATTGCCCCATATAGAGTGTGTCTGTGTGAGTGAGTGTGTGCCCAGCGATGGATTGGCGTCCTGTCCTGGGTGTATCTGCCCAGCGCCTGAAACGTTCTCCCCTGGATGGGCATGGGGAACCCCACCGCGACCCTAATAGAGGATAAAGCAGGAGATAATGAATGAATGAATGAAAATCTATTTTCTCAGAGCAATGGAGGCACAGTTCAAACATCAACATGAATTCAAGGTGAAATGACGGCTCTGAATTGCCCCATCTAAATTGCAATAAATAGGCACCCTGTCCTGGCTGTATCCCCCCCCCTCCCCACGACTCTAGTCTATAGTATAGAATTACACGGACGATAATGAGAAGATGTTGTGAGCACCAATTATGTTGTACTTACGACACCCATCCATCCATCCATCCATCCATCCATTATCTTCTGCTTTATCCTCTATTAGGGTCGTGGGGGGGGGGCTGGGGGGTTCCCCATGCACATCCAGGGGAGAGCCTTTCGGGCGCTGGGCAGATACACCCAGGAGAGGGTGTAGTGGAGGCACCATGATGGATGAGCGGGTGGATGTTGTGTAGTGTAACTTTATTAGTTCAGCTCAGTTTGTGGAGTTTAGTCGTTAGAACCGACCTGTAGGGATCTATTAATGAAGCTGGTTTGAGGTGCGATTGGACCAGCATTCTCCTCCATTCACACATTTCCCTATGGGTGAGAGAGCCATGTTACTGAAGCAGGTCCGAGGACAAATGAGAGAGCGCGTCCAGCACTGAGCCGTATTTACAGAGTGGATTTGAAGCAGGGAGCTTGTAATGCAGGGAGACAGTGTGAGTTGGTGTGAAAGGTGTGTTGGACATTGGCTCCTTTGCACCTAATCAACTGAGTAAAGCATCACAGAGCTAAAATCTTCCTCTCTCTCCCGCTCTCTCTCTCTCTCTCTCTCTCTCTCTCCTCTCTCTCTCTCTCTCTCTCTCTCTCTCTCTCTCTCTCTCTCTCTCTCTCTCTCTCTCTCTCTCTTCACTGCACTTGAGCGCAAGATCAATAATTCATATCAGTGAGTGGAATGTGCAGCCGTCACATCTTGCTCTTGTCTCTTGTCCCTCCGTCTTCCTCTGTGTTTACTTTTCTCCCTCTGTCTTTTTTGACCTTCAGTGTTACAGTAACAGAAAACACACTTTTATCACTCTGCTTTATAAATATGAATCTTTCTCTCTCTCTCTGTCTCTCTCTCTGTTTCTCTCTCTCTCTCTCTCTCTCTCTCTCTCTCTCTCTCTCTCTCTCTCTCTCTCTCTCTCTCTCTCTCTCTCTCTCTCTCTCTCTCTCTCTCTTCACTGCACTTGAGCGCGAGATCAATAATTCATATCAGTGAGTGGAATGTGCAGCCGTCACATCTTGCTCTTGTACCTGCGTCTTCCTATGTGTTTACTTTTCTTTTTTGATTTCCCCATAGTTACAGAAAATCAATACATTATTAATATTTTTTTAAATAGCTTTAACAAAATATAATGTATTTCTTCAGAGGAAAAATTCATTATACACAGTGAAATGAATAACATTGTTTTAATTCAAACAATCATTCATTCATTATCTTCCGCTTTATTAGGGTCGCGGGGGGGTTCCCCATGCCCATCCAGGGGAGAACGTCTCGGGCGCTGGGCAGATACACCCAGGACAGGACGCCAATCCATCACTGGGCACAAGCTCATTCACACAGACACACTCTATATGGGGCAATTTTGGGAATTCAATTGACTTGATCCATGTTTTTGGACTGTGGGAGGAAACCGGAGAACCCGGAGGAAACCCACGCAGACACGGGGAGAACATGGAAACTGCACCGAGATGGGTATTCGAACCGGGAATCCCTAGTGCTGAGAGGAGAACATGCCAACCACTAAGCCACCGTGCCGCCTTAATTCAAACATATTTTAACTAAATATTATTCACTACAAATCGCAGGGGAAAGGTTTATTGCTCAAATGTTCGTCTTTGATCTTTTAGGAGACTTATTTGTGATCCCACTTCACATTTAAAGATTAACATTGTCACAAATGATAATCTGATTTACCTATGACATACAGTAACAGTCAACAGTTTGGACACGCCCCCTTCTTGCTCCATCATCTATCTCCTCCAGTTACCATATAGATGGACTTTGTAGTTTTACAATTACAGACTGTAGTCCATCTGTTCTTGTTTTTGTTAGTCCCCTGTTGGTTCTCTGTTCTCTATTGGTCAAGAGCATCACAGAACATTTGGGTGGTGTATTGTTTGTCAGTTCTGCAGTGACACTGATGCAGTGAGGGGGTTTTAGTGCAGCAGTGCTGCTGTAGTTTCATTTAAACACCTCAGTGACACTGCTGGAATAGGAATAATGCAGCAAACAAATAATACCTGCTCTGTGGTGATACTATTAGGGTTCTGACCATTAGAACAGAGTAAAGGGGACACACTCAGCATGTACTGTAGTCCACAAGCAGATGGACTACAGTCTGGAATTAAAGAACTACAAAGTCCATCTTTACAGTTTCCATGAAAAACTACGTAGAGCAAAAAAGGGGTGTGGCCAAATTTGAAACTAGAACTATAAGTTTAGTGTTATTGGATGTGTTTACCCCCATTTCAGCCATGTCCTGTTCTCCTGTCATTATTTTTTGTATATTAATGAGTGTATGTGTGTTACCTTCGTGTTTACACTTTAATTCTCGCAGTTTCTTGTTGTTCTCATGTTTCATGTTAATCCTCAGTCTCTTTCACCTTCATTCTCTTAATTTGTTCATATTTCATTAGAACTTCCAGACAGTCAGGTTCCATCTGTTCATAATTCACCTTAACTTTAAAACGTTTTTCCTTTTTGTCCATCTTTCATAATGATCATCAGACTGTCCTTCTCTTTGTCCATTTTTTCACATTAACCTCTGGAATCTCTCTCCCTCACTCGCCATTTTATCCTGTTAACTTTGGGAATCTCTCGCCTTCTTTCTGTCCATATTTCAAATTAACTTTTAAAATCTCTCATTTTCGTTCAATGTCCATATTTCACATGAACTTTAGGGCCTCACCCTTTTTTATTCCTCTGTCCCTTTGTATTTCTCATTAACATTGTGGGTCTCTCTCTCTCTCTCTCACTCTCTCTCTCATATTAAATTTGGTACTCCATCTTACTTTTCATATTTCATATTAACTCTTGGCTCCATTTGATATGATGATGTCTTTCCCTAGAGCAGTGGTACAGTGTAGGATTTAGTGGCAGTAGGAGAAACAGACGGGTGTTAAATCACTTCCCTCCCACTGAGGAAGCGCTGCACAGTGACAAATCTCACATCGCATCCATTTCCTTCCTATCTGCCTCCAGCTGGGTATGTTGAGTGACTTATCTTTCGAAAAACTGCCCAAGAGACAGGGGTGAACTTTCCTGCAAACATCATTTTTAGAGGCAGGAAAATGTCCCTACTTTTTATCTTCATTTGGAAAATAAAGTCCAGATCTTTGCAAAGTTCATATAAAAATCAAGACATTCATCTGTTTCAGTTTCAGTTACAGAGTTGAGATTCATTTGCAGGCTGATTTACTGACAGTCTGTAATGAGACCAGCAACATGTTGATTAATAAACGTGCAGTTTAAGGATGTTTGTATTTAAGGGCAGTGTAACAAGATACTTTAGCATATTCAGCACTATGTGATTTAACAAAGCTGTTTAGAAGACTGATTATGTGTAAATAATAGAGCGAGGGGGGGGGGGGCTGCTCCCTGATGACCTTCTTTTCACCGTGGTAGCAGTTTGTATCCGAGACGGAGAGGTGAGTTCTCCAGACTCTTTAAAGCATCGCAGGTCTAAATAATATATTTAAGTTGCAGAGCCAACATGCTGTTCTCTGTATGTTCTGCAGAAATACATCCCATAGCAATAACTACCTCAATCATCACGTGCAATACTTTGTTGCTGTGCAGTCTATTTTCCTTTATAGTGTTTAATGTCATGTACATAATTTTCATTTTATTTTGTATATACTGAATTGGGCGGCACGGTGGCTTAGTGGTTAGCATGTTCGCCTCTCAGCACTAGGGATTCCTGGTTCGAATCCCAATCTGGGTGGAGTTTCCATGTTCTCCCTGTGTCTGCGTGGGTTGCCTCCGGGTTCTCCAGTTTCCTCCCACAGTCCAAAAACATGGATCAAGTCAACTGAATTCTCCAAAAATTGCCCCATATAGAGTGTGTCTGTGTGAGTGAGTGTGTGCCCAGTGATGGATTGGCACCCTGTCCTGGGTCAATCTGCCCAGCGCCCAAGATATTCTCCCCTGAATGGGCATGGGGAACCCCACCGCGACCCTAATAGAGGATAAAGCAGAAGATAATGAATAAATGAATGAATTACATATACTGAACTCTCTCCCTCTTTATATATATATATATATATATATATATATATTGTTTTTAACTAAGTTTTTTGATAGACATATATTAGATTTATCTTTGTAACTTTTCTTTTGTAATTTTGTTGGACCAATAAAAACTTATCTTAATGTTGTAATTCATATTTTTAAGAAAACGACCAACAAAAATAATGACATCTTAACAAGAAAAAAAATGTTTTAGTCTGTTATTTGTGTAGTTTCTTTGCCTGTTAATGTCAAATCTTGTTTTTGACTTTAATAGATAGCTAAGTAAGATAAATGATTCAGTTTTTAGAAACTTTGTCTTACTTTAAGAAATCTTAAGAAGATAAATGTATCTTTATTTGTGTACATTTTTCTTCTTGATTCGAGTTTCTATTTCTTTTTTTGACATCTATTTTTTTTGCAGTGTGTATGAATTTAGGCATAAAATTAAGCGCCTATGGGCAAAATGACAGAATAAAGTACAAAGTATTTAACCAGGACCAACATTTATGAATATTTAGAAGCATACAAGCAACAAAGGAAATGTGCAAAAAAAAAAATTACACCTTGTAAAATGATGAAATGGCATATTTTTATTTTTATTTTAATACTGAGGATTAATTTTTTTTTATTACAAGTCATGTTGTATATTATCCTGGTGTACAATGCTGTAGTAAGGGCAGTCAAGGATTGTGATTAAGGAACCAGCCTTGCAACCTAAAGGTACCTGGTTCGAATCCAGGTCCCATCAAGTGCAATGGCTAAAGTGCCCTTGAGCAGGACACCTAACCCCAGTTTTTCCCTGGGAGCTTTATACAGACCTAGTAGAGGATAAAGCAGAAGATAATGGATGGATGGATGGATGGAAAAAATAATGCTGCACCATGAGGTCTTACGTCGTGTCACCGAGCTAATACGCCATACCTCATATTGGCCTTTAGGTGGCGCATGAGGGCTGTTTTACACATCCTCGTCAGCAAAAGGTGCGTAACAAACCTGCGCATTAGAACCAGCGCACTATTTCCAAACCTCAGCGTGTTAATCAAATAAAATGGGGTTCATTTCGTTGTAAAATGTTGCTAAATGTTTGTGGGGGGGGGGGGGGGGGGGGGGGGGGGGGGGGGGGGGGGGGGGGGGGGGGGGGGGGGGGGGGGGGGGGGGGGGGGGGGGGGGGGGGGGGGGGGGGGGGGGTGTGTGTGTGTGAATGTGTGTGTGCGTGCGTGCGCGTCTATATATGTGTGTATGTATGAGAGTGTGTGCGTGCGCGTGTATGTATGAGAGTGTGTGTGTGTGTGTGTGCGCATCTAAAAGTGTATTTGTGTGTGTGTGTGTGCGCGCGCGCGTCTCTATGTGTGTGTGTGTGTGTGTGTGTATGTGCGTCTGTGTGTGTATGTGTGCGTGCGCGTCTATATATTTGTGTGTGTGTGTGTGTGTGCGCGTCTATAAGTATATGTGTTGTGTTGTGTTGTGTTGTGTGTGCGTGCGTGCGTGCGTCTATATATTTGTGTGTGTGTGTGTGTGTGTGTGTGCTTCTGTGTGTGTGTGTGTGTGCGCGCGTGTGTGCGCGTGTGTGTGAAACGCGCCATATGCAGCCTTTAACACGCGCTGCAGCACCTGAACGAGACGGACGCACAGACCCTCCCTCTGAATGAAACCCCGAGCTGAATTCTGCGGGACTTCCTCCGGCCAGCCCTCTGAGTGAGAATGCCTCAAAGGGAAATTGGTTTGTTCTCCTAGGAAACTACCGTTTTGTTGGATTATCTGTGTGCGCGTCTCGGCGTGTCCGCTTAAAGCCAGCACTGTGGATTTTAAACAGCTGCTTTCTGTTTGTTTGCAAAGAAAAGTGCAGTGCTGTGCGGAGACATTTCCGAGGCTCGTTCCTCCATCCAGATGAAGGGACCTGCGGGAGGAGGATGCTGCACTCGCGTCGCGCTGCGCACCAGTCTTTATGAGCTCGGGGTCGAGGACATCTAACGCAGCGCAGGTGGGCAGCCTGAATCGGAAACTACTGCGGCGAAGTTGGCAAGTTCAGTCCGTTTGGGTGGAGGATCATGCCGGTTTACCCCATGCCGAGAGCCGGGGGTGGCTCTCTGAGTCCGGCCACGCTGTCCCGCAGCCTCTCCCGGCTGAGGGAGCTCCGGACGCGGACTCGGCTCATGCTGTCGCTCGGCGTGGCGCAGATGCTGCTCGGGAGCCTGATTCTCGCCGTGAGCTTCGCCGCCTTAGCCCTCACTACCTCCCCCAGAGTCCGACACTCCTGCCCCTTCTGGGCCGGCTTCTCGGTAAGTCATTCCACACTATAGTTTGCTCGGATGAGCCTTTTGTTCCACTCTGTCTTCCCCTGAATGTTTTTGCATCAGCAGAGAGACCAGACTGCAGGTAACAGGTAACTGATTATACTGCTAAAGGGGTTAAAGGTGCAAAACACTTACATAAAAAGACCTAACTTTACTCATTTATTACTCATCAATACTCTTTATAATATTCTATATGATCAGCAATCTGTACTCTGAAAGATGAGTAATCATTTTCATGATAGGCTGTTCCTTCATATTCAAACCCATCCATCCATCCATGTATTATCTTCCACTTTATCCTCTATTAGGGTCATAAGGGGTGGGGGGTGGGGGGTACACCCAGGACAGGGCGCCAAACACACACTCACTCTCACAAACACACTCTATATGGGGCAATTTGAAGAACTCAATTCACCTTGATCCATGTTTTTGGACTGTGGGAGGAAACCGGAGAACCCGGAGGACACACACGCGGACACGGGGAGAACATGGACACTTCATATTGGGACTCGAACCGGGAATCCCTAGTGCTGAGAGGAGAACGTGCTAACCACTAAGCCACCGTGCCCCCCCCCCCTCCCCATTCAAACCCATTATGAGGAAATTGCTTAACCTGGTTTAATGTAATGCTCATCAACCTAGGAACACCAAACTTTACCCATTTATTACTAGTTCTATGTACTACTATAATCAGGAATCTGTACCCCAAAAGATAAGTAATAATGTTAGTTAAGCTGTTTCCTTATAAATGGGTTTGAAGGGGAGGAAAAGGCTTAAGCAAAAATGTATTCTTTTCCGTTTGTAGTACCGATTCATAATTATAATAGTAGCAAGTACTGATGAAGAGTAATTATAAAGCAAAGGTTTGTCTTTCTAGGTTGGTATTAATCCATTAAACCGTGTTCACGTTAAGTGTTTTAGACTGCCCCCTCTGTTAATTCCCTCATCAGATAATACAGGAAACCTGCCCCACTCTGTAAAATCCACACAATAAGGCTTATTTATCACTGTCACACACCTAAGAAAACTCACAGAGAAACTGGGTCACGCCCCAAATACATGCTGAAGTTGACTTCAACACAAGCTCCATCAGCTGAAGGTGTAATCATATTAATTTAGGGGGTAATTTCAACTCAGTGAGGGTTAATCATGAGTTGTTTACATGATGTGAGGTCAGAAATGGTGGTTCCATGCTCTGTTTGATTCGAAAGGACAGTTAGTGCTCTTAATTGTGATGAGGCTGCAGTTGGATCATGTGGTTTGGCAGAGATCAAAGAGATTGTAGGTTGTGTAGCAATATTGATTAACAAATTACTTATGGGCCACGAAGACAGAATCAGAGTCAGTTCAATGCATTCAGTGGATTGCTTGTACAATCTCATCTACTACTAGAGTCGAAGGGGGTTAAAGGATTCAAGGATTTTTATTGTCACATCACCTAGTACTGGGGTACTGGTGAGTAGAAAACTTATGAGCAAGCGCCCACAACTGTTCAAAAAAAAACAATATTTACAAATATTCATTCATTCATTCATTATCTTCCGCTTATCCTCTATTAGGGTCGCGGTGGGGTTCCCCATGCCCATCCAGGGGAGAACGTCTCGGGCGCTGGGCAGATACACCCAGGACAGGGCGCCAATCCATCACTGGGCACACACTCACTCACTCATACACACTCTATATGGGGCAATTTTGGAGAACTCAATTAACTTGATCCATGTTTTTGGACTGTGGGAGGAAACCGGAGAACCCGGAGGAAACCCACGCGGACACGGGGAGAACATGGAAACTCCACCCAGATGGGGATTCGAACCGGGAATCCCTAGCGCTGAGAGGCGAACGTGCTAACCACTAAGCCACCGTGCTGCCAGAAAATATACAATTAATTTGAAATAAATTTAAAATATAAAATATGAGAAGGGTATTGAAGAGGGTGTATGTGAGACTGTATGTGGGTGCTGTGCAGTAAAGTGCAAGGTGCAAATTAAACTGTGCAGGGTTCTCCATGCACATCCAGGGGAGAATGTTTTAGGTATTGGGTAGATAGACTCAGGACAGGATGCCAAAGCATTGCTACACAAACACATTATACAGGGGCAATTTAGAGCCGTATATTGACCTTGAATCAATGATTTTGGACTGTGGGAGAAAACCCATTCAGACACAGGGAGAAAATGGAAACTCCACCTAGATCCCCAGAGCTGAGAGAGTTCTATACCCGAGTTCTTCTCCTGGTACACATTCAGTACACATTCTCATTAGAAGCGATCATTGCACAACAATCTATTTGCTTCCTTGATTTTACATAATTTTTTGGTGGTTCTGATTAAGGATGAGATGATTTATCGTTTTGGCATTTAATTGTGATAAAAAATGTTACAATTAATTAATGATAATAGGGACTTAAAATCGCCATGACCAAGTTCATCAGAAATATCTGTATAGACCGAGTAGCACAGAACAAAAATAAGGTTCCACTTGCAGCAAACCTGACTGATTACTTTGTCCTCACAGAAAAAACTCAGTTTTCTTTGAAATGGACATTTTGATATGTACTTTAAGGGACACAGCTTCATATTTTGTTTATATTCAGCAAAAGTGTATTTTTCAAAATACACTCCGACTCGTTCACTTCGCTCCAGTGATGATCGCCGCCTGGTGGTTCCACCTCACCGAGGAGCTGATTCTCACTCCGTGGCGTTCACCACTGCAAAATGGTGGGACAAGCTTCCCAACTCTGTCCGTAGAGCAGAATCACTAAACAGTTTTAAGAAACTACTGAAGACGCATCTTTTTAACAAATACCTGTTGTAAAGAAAAAGAAGGGGGGGGGGGTGCAGCATCAAATAACAATCAGGTTTGATGAATTTACAGTATAGTTGGTTTTCTGCATAACTTCAGACTTGTAATGTTCTCATTTGTAAGTCGCTTAGGATAAAAGCGTCTGCTGAATGACTAAACGTAATGTAAATGTAATGTAAATGTAAGCCCTGCATTGTCTTTTTTATTGCATAATAATTGTATAATCTTGATAATCTCTTAGACAAAAATCGTACCATGAAAACCTATATTTGTCTCATCCCTGGTTCTGATGGTGAATCATTGGAGCTGAACACATATATAGTTACTGATTGTGCCACGTAGAAAATCTGAGAAACAGTTGAGTGTTACTGATTATGACACATTTAAATCTCACTTGTGGCATTAATTCAACTGAGCTTCATGTGTTTTGCCAAAGATTTTTGTTTGTACTCAACGTCTGGTGTATTTTATATCAGTGGCCAGAAATACTCACCCAGCATTGACTGATTCCAGTAACCGTGGTAACGCTTTACCATCATGGATATTGTCTTGGCAAAAGCACTCGCCATGTTTATCACTTACTGTAGTGAGTTTGTCAGGTAAGCGGATGATGAGCGACAACAGGAAATGTTTTTTTAATTACATGTCGAGCAGTTTGGTTCTCAGTTGCCAAGAAAACTTCATTGATTCATTTTCAAGCGATTAATTTTCAGGTCTTACCAGCAGTTCTTTCAACCGAGTGTCATTCATGACATGTAGAACCAAAAGGTTATTTATTAGTTGTTTTTGAGAACACTTGTTTTAAGAATAATCCTTCTAGCATAGTGTTTATTGCTAAAAAATCTCTATGAGTGATTCGTGCGCCACATCGTTTTATCCTAAAATTAGCTGCTTATTTTAGTTCATTAATTTCTAGATCTGTTTTTTTTTATTAATTTGCAGTCAAGTGTTTTAATTACCAAATTATAAATACAAACAATAAATATATTTATACAGAATATATTTATTTTATACAGTAAAGAAATTAAAGAGGATGAGGGTTTTTCAAAGAATGAATGTGAAGTCGTTAGGCATTTATTTCACTGTCTCTCAGATCTATGAAATTCTTATGTAATATGTTTTATTTATGGGACAACACTTGTGTACAAGCGACATTCCCAGAGCTGGGAGGAGTCTGACATGAGTTGCTTGTAGATGAAGAGATGCTCACTCTCTGGGTGTATGGAGTGTGTGGAGGCTGAGATAACCAATCCTCTGGTCAGAGGTGAAAGAGCAGGGCTTTGTGATGCACTGATCAGCACATGGCTGGTATGCCTCTGATAATGCTTTGATTTCCTGCTGGTTCTCTTAATATGATATCTGTATTATGGATTGGGAAACATGCTGTAGTTTGGTCTTACACATACACGCCCAGTTTTATCTGTTATGCTTTTCTGTGACTATTATTATAAGGCTTTTTTAAATACAGGAAGCCTGCACACACACACACACACACACAATGGTTTTATGCATTGTGGGAATTTACATAGAATTTTATATGGACTTCACAAACCTTAATCATAACTACCACTCCTTTAGCTTTAACCATAACATTAACTATAACCATACAACATAATTAGCATTTATTCTGAGTAAGTTACATTGTGATTGGGGATGAGACCATTACAGGTTTTGATGGTTTTATTTATTATTATTATTTATTATTCATTCATTCATTCATTATCTCCCGCTTATCCTCTATTAGGGTCGCGGTGGGGTTCCCCACGCCCATCCAGGGGAGAACGTCTCGGGCGCTGGGCAGATAGACCCAGGACAGGGCGCCAATCCATCGCTGGGCACACACTCACTCACACAGACACACTCTATATGGGGCAATTTTGAGAATTCAATTGACTTCATCCATGTTTTTTGACTGTGGGAGGAAACCGGAGAACCCGGAGGAAACCCACGCAGACACGGGGAGAACATGGAACATGGGGATTCGAACCGGGAATCCCTAGCGCTGAGAGGAGAACGTGCTAACCACTAAGCCACCGTGCCGCCTATTATTTATTATTGTCTAAGAAATAAATACGATTATACAATTATTATACAATGATCAAAATAAGGCAATGAAGGATATTTTGCTGCATCTTAACACAAAATATTCAATTGTTTTGTGAAAATCATAGTAAAAAATTGTCTTTCTTAAAGAAAATACCAACATATGAATTCAAAAGAAAATGTATTTTTCCTGATTTTTTTTCCTGTAAGGTCTTGCGTTAGTGTGTGTATAGTGTGTAAACAGGTTCTGATCCCCACAATGTTATATATACGTGATGCGCACACACACACACACAACCACATGGCACTTGGCTAGAGTATTGGCTGAAATAGGAAGCAGAAGGCATCAGCAGTGGCTGGTTTGCATAAGTAGCCTTGAGGTCATATCTATAAAGCACTGAACACAGAGCACATGCACACACAAGGAATTCTGGATTGCAGCCAAATGTATCATTCTGTGTTTCATCCATAAGAAAGCCATAAGTAAGTTTCATCCATAAGTAAGAGCGTGATGAGAAGTCTAAAGCATTGGTCATTACCTAAATAAAACAGAGAAGTGGGAAGCGATAATATGGAAAAAAAATAATGGAAACGAAAAAAAGAAAAGAGGAGAATGAAGAGAAAAGTCACAGAGCAGAAGAAAAGATAAGGATGAATATACTCTTCACTAAAAGGGCAGGATGGATGAAAGACGTAAAAAGCTACACAGAACAGTGATGTGGACGGAAAGGAAAGGGGATGTTTTAATAATGTGGGGCTGATGTTTGAATATTACACTATATGGACGAATGTATTGAGACACTTTCACATCACAACTCCATTTTTCATTTATTCATTCATTATCTTCCGCTTTATCCTCTATTAGGGTTGTTGGGGGGTTCCCCATGCCCATCCAGGGGAGAACGTTTCAGGCGCTGGGCAGATAGACCCAGGACAGGACGCTAATCCATCGCTGGGCACACACTCACTCACACAGATGCACTCTATATGGGGCAATTTGGAGAACACAATTGACTTGATCCATGTTTTTGGACTGTGGGATGAAACCGGAGAACCCGGAGGAAACCCACGCGGCCACGGGGAGAACATGAAAACTCCACCCAGATGGGGATTCGAACCGGGAATCCCTAGTGCTGAGAGGTGAACGTGCTAACCACTAAGCCACCGTGCCACCATTCCTTTTTTATAACATGCTATTCTAAGCGGGTCCCCCCTTTGGCAACTATAACAGCAACAACTGTTGAGGATTTTGGACGGTGTCTGTGGGAATTCTAGCCCTTTTTCATCCAGCATTTATTTGTGAGGTCAGACATTAATTGGAATGAGAAGACCTGGCTCACAGTCTCCATTCGGGTTTGGATCCGTTGTGTTCAGTGGGTTTCAGGTCAGGACTGTGTGGGCTACTCTGTCACACTCATGCTGGTAGAGAAAGTAAACTCCTCTAAACTGTTTCCACAATGCTAGAAGCTTACAGTAAAATGCGTGATGTACCGTAGTCCATCTGTACCTACTGTGTACCCCCTTCACTCTGTTCGAATAGTCAGGACCCCAAATGTACCACCAATGAGCAGGTGTGATATGATTGGTGCATTATTCCTGTTTTAAAATGAAACTACAGCAGCACTACAGCACTAAACCCCCTCACTGCATCATACAAACAAAATAAACAGATGGACTACAGTCTGTAACTATAAAACTACAAAGTCCAGCTGTATGGTAAGTGGAGGAAATAGATGATGGAGCATTAAGGGTGTGTGTGCAAATTGTGTGCAAATCAGAAATATTCAACCCCCTCACCTCCAAAGACATTATAGCGATGTGGATGAAAGACAATGACAATAAATGACAAAGAACCTCATTAAACAACAAACAGTATTTATTAATACATATTTGAGTTTTGACAACAGAAGTTGTCTTAAGGCACGGTGGCTTAGTGGTTAGCATGTTCTCCTCTCAGCACTAGGGATTCCCGGTTCGAATCCCCATCTGGGTGGAGTTTTCATGTTCTCCCTGTGTCCGCGTGGGTTTCCTCCGGGTTCTCCGGTTTCCTCCCACAGTCCAAAAACATGGATCAAGTCAATTGAATTCTCCAAATTGCCCCATATAGTGTGTGTATGTGTGTGAGTCAGTGTGTGCCCAGCGATGGATTGGCGCCCTGTCCTGGGTCTATCTGCCCAGCGCCCGAGACGTTCTCCCCTGGATGGGCATGGGGAAACCCACCGCGACCCTAATAGAGGATAAAGCAGGAGATAATGAATGGAAAAAAAAAGTTGTCTTAACTTTGAAGTTCAAATGAAAAATGGAACTCTTTGTTCACATGTGCATGTGCACTATTATTCAACCCCTTGCTTTAAGTCCTTGTGGAGCATCCTTTAGATTTTATAACTGCCAACAAACGTTTTTGGTAAAGTACTAACAAGCTTCTTACACCTCTCAAATGGAAACTTGGCCCTTTCTTCACGTGCAAAAGCCTCTAGTTCAGAGATATTCGATGGCTTCTGAGTTGCAACTGCCTTTTTTAAATCCCACCAAAGATTTTCAATTGGCTGTAGATCTGGGGACTGAGAAGGCCACTCCAGGACATTCCAGGATATTTTTCTCAACCAAGCTTTGTTTGACTTGGAGGTGTGCTTGGGATCATTGTCTTGCTGGAAGGTCCAATGATTGCCAAGGTTTATCTATAATCATCTATAATGTCTTTGGAGGTGAGGGGGTTGAATATTTCTGATTGCAACTGTATATGGTTTAATATAAACTGAACTCCATCATAGAGGTATATTGTCACAAACACCATTTAGGTTCTCATGATTTAAAAATAGTCCGGCCTCAAACCAATTACTAACATAATGAGAAACCATCAACGCTCAGTGAAAAATGCCAATAAGGTGCTGAAACCCCTCAACTCCTAAAGGCTGTTGGTAATGTTGGAGTGTGGGATGTGATAGTGAAGTGTGTGGCAGGTATGTGAGAAAGTCTTTGCTGAAATAACAGTGCTGGCTTTTTAGACTGGGGACATATTTGTTTAGGTGTTATAACGTATGTCGTCTCCTGTCCCTTCACACTGACATTCCCTCCAGCTTGTAATGAAGAAGTCGAGCGAGTGCATCGTAAGACTGATTAACATTTACAGTAAGTTCATTCACACTTACGACAGCGTGGAGATATTTTTGTATCTTTCACAGCTGGGCTGTTGGTGATCTCAGAGACTTCACACTAGGGTCTGGAATTTAGTGCTTAGTAAAAAAATTGAATTTAATCAAATCGTTGTGGCGAATGGGAGTGCAGCACATGATAACAGTGTAGTCTTTTGACTTTTTAAGACCATCCATCCATCCATCCATCCATTATCTTACGCTTGTCCGGCATTCGGGTCGCGGGGGCAGCAACCAAAGTAGGGAGACCCAGACCTCCCTCGCCCCAGACACCTCCACCAGCTTGACTGGGGGAACCCTGAGGCGTTCCCAGACCAGCTGAGAGATATAATCCCTCCAGCATGTCCTGGGTCTTCCCCGGGGTCTCCTCTCAGTTGGACTTGCCTGAAACACCTCCTTAGGAAGGTGCCCAGGCACAAGACATATGTGGATAAATTTGTTCTTGTGATTAAAATGGGTTGGCATCTCTACAATTTTATTATTTATAAAATAAAATTTTTCATTGCATGTTGCATTTGATAAAGTAGAGGCTTACTGGTTAGCAATTTAGCCTTTCAGCGCTGGGGATCCAGGTTCGAATCCTAATCTGAGTGGAGCTTCTAAGCTCTCCTCATGTCCATGTAAAGAACATGGAAGCTCCACCCAGATTGGGATTTACATTACATTACATTTGCTCATTTATTGGACGCTTTTATCCAAAGCAACTTACAAAGTGAGCACAGGGTTAATCACAGCATCCCTGGAGCAATGAGGGTTAAGGGTCTTGATCAAGGACCCACATTGGTAACTTCATTGGACCTGGGATTTGAACCCCCAACCTTCAGATTGATAGCCCAACACCCTAACCACTGAGCTACCGTGCCCTCAAAATATTTAAACCTTAATCCCCAGCACAAGAGGCGAATGTCCCCTTTTATTTTAATTGTCCCCTTATTGTGTGTCTGTGTGTCTCTGTGAGTGATTGTGCCCAGTGATGGATTGGGGCTCTGTATTGGTTGTATCTGTCCCGTGCCCAAAACGCCCTCCCCTCTTCGACCCCAGTACAGGATTAAGTGGAAGATAAGTCTTTTTGAACCTTAAGATATTTTGGTAGTTAAAATGCTGAACATCACATGTTTAGATGGACGAGGTGTTTCAAATATATATATTTTCATTGTATTTACTTCTAAAAAAAATAAGCCATATTGGCGTTGCCTCTTATCTTTAATAGTTGTGTGCAGGTTTATCTAGTGCACTTTAACAGCTTTAGTAAAGTTTTGAACATTTTTAAGCTTTATTGAAATAATTTAAAACTTTTATATTGGTCCAGCTTAAGTTTATATCATTAAGATTGACCGATAGCTCGTGCTACTGAGTTTACGAACAGTGAGTTCGGTCTTTAACTGTAAGATGGATTGAGAGAGCAGAAATGTGGTGTTGTGGTAACGTTGAATTTTATTTTGATTTTCTTGTTTTCACACTTGGCATGGTGGCTTAGTGGTTAGCATGTTCTCCTCTCAGCACTAGGGGTTCCCGGTTCGAATCCCAATCTGGGTGGAGTTTCCACTTTCTCCCTGTGTCCACGTGAGTTTCCTCCGGGTTCTCCGGTTTCCTCCCACAGTCCAAAAACATGGATCAAGTCAATTGAGTTCTCCAAATTGCCCCCTATAGCGTATGAGTGTGTGAGTGAGTGTGTTCCCAGCGATAGTTTGGCGCCCTGTCCTGGGTGTATCCCCTGGATGGGCATGGGGAACCCCACCGCGACCCTAATAGAGGATAAAGCGGGAGATAATGAATGAATGAATGAATGAATATATAGAGCATTTAATCTACCCTGAATCAATGTTTTTGGACTGTGGGAGGAAACCAGAGAACCCGGAGGAAAACCATGCTAACACATGAATCACCCAGAACGAAATTCAAACTTGGATCCCTAGCGCTGAGAGACGAACATGCTAACCACTATGCTATTTGATAAATAGAATCTGTTCACTCTGTGACACCCTGCACAGATGGCCAGCTTATCACAGAGCATTTTAATAGCTTTAATTTGCCTTCTGTGTCATTGGACTTTAAAAAAAAAAGGTATTTTCTGGGGAAAACATGCAAACTATTACTTATAATTCTTTTTAAATTGATGAGTCAATAATCTTTTTTGCATTCCTCTCAGGCATTTTATTTAAGTTGTATTCTTAACATATACATGTATGTACATCTGTGTGTCCGAACAGGAGGGGTTGGATGATTTCCATTTTGTGTTTTAAAATTCCCTCTGGCGGCGGCACGGTGGCTTAGTGGTTAGCACGTTCGCCTCTCAGCGCTAGGGATTCCTGGTTCGAATCCCCATCTGGGTGGAGTTTCCATGTTCTCCCCGTGGCCACGTGGGTTTCCTCCGGGTTCTCCGGTTTCCTCCCACAGTCCAAAAACATGGATGAAGTCAATTGAATTCTCCAAATTGCCCCATATAGAGTGTGTTTATGTGAGTGAGTGTGTGCCCAGCGATGGATTGGCGCCCTGTCCTGGGTCTAAACCTTCAGATTGATAAACCACTGAGATACCACACTAAATTAATCTATTTAATGACATCACAGTGGGGCGGCATGGTCGCTTAGTGGTTAGCACGTTTGCCTCTCAGCACTAGGGATTCCAGTTCCATGTTCCAAAAAGATGAAACAAGATCAATTGAATTCTCCAAATTACCCCATGTATAGTGTCTGTGTGAGTGAGTGTGTGCCCAGCGATGGATTGGCACCCTGTCCTGGATGTATTTGCCCAGCGCCCGAAACGTTCTCCCCTGGATAGGCATGGGGAACCCCCCCCCCCCTCCCTAGTAGAGGATAAAGCCACTGTATAATGGATGGATGGATGGAGATCACAGTGTGTATCAAGTATGTATCATGGAATCAAGGAACATACCATCGTGCCCTTTTACGTGCCATAATGTGCAGCTTGTTTTCTAACGATGTATCTCAGATTAAAAAGGCCCAAATCAAGCCCGTGGGTTCTCCCATTTGGTAAATAAAAGCAGCATCACGTCATACTGAAGCTTTGTGGATGTAAAACCTTGTTCAGGCTTATTTTCTAACAATGCCTATGGAGAATTGCATCACTCAAACCCCAGCATAGCCTATTTTGTGTGTTTTGTTTGCCTGTTTTAAAGGAGTAATTAGTTTATATGGAATAATGGAGAAACCACAGGCTTCTTTATTAAGCTTGTTTTGAAGCCCCAATATGTACGATGTTGTTTTGCCCTTGATCTATTTACAGGAGCAACTATTTGCATTTGTTAATGAAGTGTTCTGCCTGAATTAGTCCTGCTCTAACTCGTCTGCTCTAAATGTCAATGCTTCGACTGCAATCGATGTCCAGAATGAAACTTTTAGTGTCTCGTTTCAGGATATTTCCATGCTTTGTCGACCTTATAATCCACCGGCACAGAATGAAAAGCAACAATTATTATGTATACAAACCAAAAAATGTTAAATACGATGTTTTCAATGGTAAATAAAACCTTTTGCAGGAATATAATGTGTAATTAGGTACCAAAATGTAGAGGCTATTAAATGTTGATTCATACTGCTGGTTCATTTAATATCTAGAACAAATGCGGACGGCACGGCGGGGTAGTAGTTAGCACATCCGCCTCTCAGCGCTCGGTACCTAGGTTTGATTCCAAATGTGGATGGATGGTTTCCATGGGTTCCCCGTGTCCACTTGGTGTTTTCTCCTACAGTTAAAAACATGGATTCAAGGTGAATTGGTTTTACTAAATTGCTTCTATATAGTATGTATGTATGTGTATGTATGTGTATGTATGTGTATGTATGTGTATGTATGTGTATGTGTGTGTGTGTGTGTGTGTGTGTGTGTGTGTGTGTGTGTGTGTGTGTGTGTGTGTGTGTGTGTATGTGTAAGTGAGAAAGAGTGTTTCCAGCAATGTATTTGCGCCCCCACCTGCACCTTAAATGTTATCCTCTGAAAGGACATGGGGAACCCCCCCCCTCCCGCCGCAACCCTAGTAGTGGATTAAGCAGAAGATAATGAGATGAAATGAGAATTTGTTAATAAATGTAAGACTGAGTGGAGCTTCCATGTTCTCCCCATGTCCATGTTGGTTTCCTGCGGGTTCTCCGGTGTCCTTCCACAGTCCAAAAACGTGGTTTTAAAGTGATCGGGCTGCTCTAAATTGCCCCTATGTGTACTGTATGTCCATGTGAGTGAGTGTGTGCTCAGCAACAGCTTGGCGCCCTGTCTTGGCGCCCAAAACCCCCCGTAACCCCAGTAGAGGATTAAGTGGAAGATAATGAGATGAGATTAGAACTACTACATGAAAATCTGTATTTATATACTTTTTTAAGATTAATATAATTTGCTTAATGATTCATGTTTTTTAAGTTAATTTGAGTTTGGAGATTATTTTAAAAGCTGTGCTTTTTCTTGTTTCTATTTAAAGCCATTGGTAACGTTTAATAGAAAGCAGAGTTGTAGTGGGTGGTGGAATCTAATGTTGTTATAGTCCACAGTGATGTATACTGTTACTCGAGGCTATTAAATTCTACTTATCGCAAAGTTCCATAATTCAATTAAAGCTGTGTATCGGGACAGGCGCA
>JAFMOD010000319.1:5798800-5826300 GCA_019802435.1 Corydoras maculifer | reverse complement strand
AGAGCATTAAGACAGATAGGATCAAAGCTAGATGGTTTTAGTACCAGTTATTCCCAGACTCCTTTTCTCTCAGTTTGGTAGTGGAGTGTGGCAGAGTGTATCAAAAGCAATTTTTAAGGTCAAGTGAAATAAGTAAACGGTAAAGTGCTACAGTGTCAAAATTTCACTGAACTGTGTGCGCTAAAGCCACAGTAAACTGTTCACAGTGGACTTCAGGGACGTTTTGTGCAGCGTTGTGACAGACTTTTTGTATTTTTCTGCATTTAACAAACTTTATTTCAACTCCACAATTTCCATTTTTGAAAATCTCTAGCTCTGACTTGGGGAAGTGGTTTATCTTCACAAAACATCTTCGTTTGTTCTGAGGATGGTATAAACACGTCTTGTACCCAGAGGACTAAAAGCTTCCATTCTAAACTGTTGATATATTTTCTTGTGGTTATTTCTCTTATACCATCTCTGAATGCTGTATCTGGTCTTTCTCACTGTAATAGATGGGTTTAAAAACAGGACCTTGGTTTCACTGTACATTTTACTTCAATGGCTTCTCAAAATACAGCAACAGTTAAAATTTCAGACACAACTCCTTATTGCTCAATTTTCTATTTCCCCCACTTACCATATTGTAGTTTTATGATTACAGACTGTAGTACATCTGTTTTCTGTAAGTCCCCTGTTGGTTTTCTGTTCTTTATTGTTTAGGACCATCACAGAACAGGTATAATTTGGGTGGTGTATTGTTTATTGTCAGTTCTGCAGTGACACTGATGTGGTGAGGGGGTTTTAGTGCAGCAGCTGCTGTAGATTTAATTTAAAAACCTCAGTGACACTGCTGGGATAGGACTAATGCACCAACCAAATAATATCTGCTCTGTGGTGGTGCTATTGGTAATCAGAGTACAGTTTGGAATTAAAGAACTACAACGTCCATCTTTACAGTAAGTGGATATGATTCAATGGATAATAAGTGGAGCTAAAAGCAGCTGTGTCCAAACTTTTGCCTGGGTCTGGTACTTAATTCTTGAAATGATTATTGCACACAGAGTTAAAACACATCTTTAATGACCCTCAGGGAGCAAGTTTTGTGGAAAATTTGAATCCAAGCTGAAAGGATAAGCATTTGTTTGGTTATTATGCAGTCTTTTTTGTTCATGTTAATCAGGGTGACAGTATGTGTACAGTACTTTGGACGTTACCTGAATAACCGATGGAATCATAAAATGAAACTTTGTGATTGTTAGAGGAAATAACAGTTAACGTTAAAATGCCGAAGTGCCGTATTTGCACCACACATCAGTCATGTCATGAACGAAGACGTGTAGGAATTTTAAAATGTACCGGCTTTCTGGCTTTTAGCTTTAACAGAATTCCTGCAGCCCAATATTATAGAAGTAGCAGGAACATGTTACATCAATAATGCAGTTGCACTAAGAAGAAAAGCATAATCTAACTCGCATTGTTAGTTCTGATAAAGAAGTTAATAGAAGAATCCAATTTTGAATTTTTCACATCCTTAACCACATTGTCATCATTTTATTTTGTGTGTATCAATGTTTCCGTGCAACAGAAAGAAGGAATTCGGTGTTTTCACAGAGCATGTCATAAATGCCCAGTTTTCCTGATGCTGCGATCCTAATTACTGTGGAATACAAAAAACACACAAAAGGTCAAAGCTCTATTTCATAATGGGTTCTAATGTTTGAATAAAACCATGCTGGAGAACAGTGGACATGGTTTAATTCATGATTTAAAAGGCTGTCCAAACTTTGATTAGCTGTTAATATACCAGAGGTGAAAATGTGAACTGAAAAGTACCAGTCATGGGTTCGGAAACGTATTCGAGGAAATTTAGCTCTCTTTGCATACTAACTGGCAAATTAAAGGTTTGCCTGCGAGAAGAGGCCATGATGGGAGACACTCATTTCCTGTTCGCTAAAATGTCTATAACTGTCACTGACTATAAAATATCCTGATTACAAGTGAAGATGTTTAAAGAGCTCCTCAATTTCATTAACAGCTTTGGGGGGGGGGGGGGGGGGGGGGGGGGGGGGGGGGGGGGGGGGGGGGGGGGGGGGGGGGGGGGGGGGGGGGGGGGGGGGGGGGGGGGGGGGGGGGGGGGGGCTCACACACACACACACACACACACACACACACACACACACACACACACACACACACACACACACACACACACACACACACACACACACACACACACACACTATATAAAGGAAATTATAAGCAGCCAGTGTACCTTAAATCCATGTTTTTGCTCATGGAAACCATACCCAGATCTAGATTCAAACCTGGATCCCCAGAGAGGGACTGTGCCACCATTTCTCTGCACAATCAGGTGTATGTTCTCCCAAAGTTTTTGACGTAGAATTACCAAATGAAATATCGCATCCAAGCAAACCATTATTAAACCGTATTCACCCCCTTCCACACACAGTTACACAGCACACTCTACATAAACACTAATTGTGACAATTATATATATATATTTGCATTTCAAATGCAAGGTTAATACTGAGTCCGGGGCGGCACGGTGGCTTAGTGGTTAGCACGTTCGCCTCTCAGCTCTAGGGAATACCCATCTGGATGGAGTTTCCCTGTTCTCCCCGTGTCTGCGTGGGTTTCCTCTGTGTTCTCCGGTTTCCTCCCACAGTCCAAAAACATGGATCAAGTCAATTGAGTTCTCCAAATTGCCCCATATATTGTGTGTGTGAGTGTGTGCCCAGCGATAGATTGGTGCCCTGTCCTGGGTGTATCTGCCCAGCGCCCAAAACGTTCTCCCCTGGATGGGCATAGTGAACCCAAAAGCGGAAGATAATGAATGAAAATGAATCAATACTAATCTAAATCCAAAGCTTTTTCTGCTTTTTATGTGCGGCTAATGTTATGTTTTAATATCTCTGAATAATATTGAGAATTACATAAAAAACAAAAAAATTCCGTCCCTAAGCGTCATTTTCTGATGAGGTTAATGAGGTTGTCTAAAAGTCTTGACTCAGGCTTTACATCTTCACTAAGTTTGTACTTTCCATATTGTATTGTATTGTCTTGTACATTTATCCCACTGATTCATACGATCACACTCCTTTAATCTTTCACTCCCTCAGCACATTAACACTCTTACCTCAGCCCTTTGAAAACTCTAACTTGTGGGTCATAAATATTTCTGCTTTCATCATTCGGATCAAAACATATAGGAGGTCCTTCATCTCTGCAGTCTCTGAATGTCTTACATATGTAACTCTCAGTAAATGCTCTTTGCCTTCGATTTGGCAGCGTAATAATTTACAGGGGATCTGGAGTAAAAGATCTTTCATTTTGGAATCGAATACAAAGATTTTCTTCACACTGCTGTGTTTTAAACCTGTCCTGCGCGTGCAAACACACCGTGTGCTTGGATCAGCGGGTCAGTCTGTTCGGAATTACATTGGCAGGAAATAAATGGGGAGCCTTTTGTCCATATTAAAAAGAGTCTTCTGAAAGTGTCATGGTTTTTATTTATTTTTTGGTAGTGAGAACTCCTGGTGCAGATTTTTTACACATAATTACCTTTTGCATGTTGTGACATTTAGAAATTGAGTTTTAGTTTTGAGGGTAACCTTTAAAGCTTTCACCCAGATCAAAAACAATGTTGTCTCAAGTGCATATGAAACGACAGGCGGAGCTCACTTGCATCCTGTAAGCACATCTTCAGTTAATAATGTGACCGATATTTATTATTATTTAAATTAATCACTTTAATGAGATGTAGCTTTGAAATACAGTTTGCTTGAAAAATACCAGGCTGGTTGCTTATTGTATATGGTGTATAAGAGCCAACTTTGTGGTAATAGTTTAAAGGAATAGTTTGGGGAAGGCCATGTTTAGTTCCTGCATGACAGTGCAGAGTCTACAGATTGCTGACCTGCACATTCCTGAATTCTAACCTTTTTTAATCAAGCCTTAAAAATCCATCCATCCATTATCTTACGCTTTATCTTCTAATAGGTTCGCGGGGGGGGGGGGGTGTTTTCATGTTCTCTCTGTGTCTGCATGGGTTCCCTCCTGGTTCTCTGGTTTCCTCCCACAGTCCACAAACATGGATTCAAGATAAATTAAATGCTTTAAATTGCCCTATTTTGTGTGTGTGTGTGTCTGTGTGAGTGAGTGAATGCACAGTGATAGATTGGTGCCCTGTCCTGGGTGTATCTGCCCAGCGCCCGAAACGTTCTCCACTGGATAGGCATAAGGAGCATAAGGAACCCCCCCTGCGACCCTAGACCCTAGTAGAGGATAAAACAGAAGATAATGGATGAATAAAGCTAGATTGCAAACCAAGTCCAACATCTGTGTCTGATGTCACAAATGCTTTTCTGGACGAAAGAGCAAAAATTCCCTCACAAACTCCACTAAACATTCCCTTGATTCTGTGTTATTCATCCTCTAATCCTCAAAAACTGCTAACAGGACGCTGCCCACAGGATGCTGTGGCTTTTATGTAAATTCTTTGGTCCAACATTCTTTTCATATAGTATCGTGGGCAGTCGGACCCACTGGATCATCCAAGCTACTGAATTAACTTCATTCATTCATTCATTTATTCATTCATTCAGTATCTCCCGCTTTATCCTCTATTAGGGTTGCGGTGGGGTTCCCCACACCCATCCAGGGGAGAACGTTTTGGCCACTGGGCAGATACACCCAGGACAGGGCGCCAATCCATCGCTGGGCACACAGTCACTCACACAGACATGCACGCATACACACTCTATATGAGGCAATTTGGAGAACTCAATTGACTTGATCCATGTTTTTGGACTGTGGGAGGAAACCGGAGAACCCGGAGGAAACCCACGCAGACACGGGGAGAACATGGAAACTCCACCCAGATGGGGATTCGAACCGGGAATCCCTATTGCTGAGAGGAGAACATGCCAACCACTAAGCCACCTTGCCACTCTGAATTAACTTTACAAAAATAAATGCATTAATAAAGAATTTAGTGATCATTTTTTTAAAGCCTGGTTCTCCTTCTCATGAGCGCGTTCGTTGCAGTATGCTGCCGTCATAGCATGTCAACGAATGCGAACACTTTATTTTATCAAGCGTACAGAGTGTAAGAGTCCTGATTCCTGACATAATAAAGGCTTGTTAAAATGACTGGTTTCCTGACAGCTCGCATTCGACATGCGTACACTGACTCAGCTCTGTGTTTTATTGAGAAGCACATCATGCTCCAGCAATTTATGTAAAGTTCCGGAAAATGCTCCGAAATGAGCCTCGTTAATCAGCTCCTGAAGCATCCCATCTGTAAATTAAATGAGGGGTAAATAGATTTAAGTCAGACAGAAAAACAGAAACATGGTCCAGGTCAGTGTCGTTTGGCAATGTGCAGGTGAAGTGAGGACACCGCAGACATATTTGAACTCGTTAGTTTGGTTTTTCTGCGTCTGCATTTCATCCCCTGCTTTGTTCTGATCATACTGAGGTTTATTAATTTTTTATGTAATTAAGTTATAAATAAATATCATTTAAATTATAATTTAATATAATAAATATATTAAGGAGTGGGCGGCACGGTGGCTTAGTGGTTTAGCACGTTCGCCTCTCAGCGGTAGGGATTCCAGGTTCGAATCCCAATCTGGGTGGAGTTTCCATGTTCTCCTCGTGTCCGCGTGGGTTTCCTCCAGGTTCTCCGGTTTCCTCCCACAGTCCAAAAACATGGATCAGGTCAATTGAGTTCTCCAAATTGCCCCATATAGAGTGTGTTTGTGAGTGAGTGTGTGCCCAGCGATAGATTGGCGACCTGTCCTGGGTGTATCTGCCCAGCTTCCAAAACATTCTCCACTGGATGGGCATGGGAAATCCACCCCCCCGCGACCCTAATATAGGATAAAGCGGAAGATAATGGATGGATGTAAATATATTAAGGTATATTAATTAGTAATGATTAGTGTTGGGCTCTTTTCTGTTCCGGTATCACTGTCCCCAGTGGTTAACCATGACTCATACCTAAATCCCCATGTCCTTCAATGGGAGAACGTTTAAGGTGCTGTGCAGATACACCCAGGACAGGGCGTCTGTCTATTCATTGATGGACATTTAGTGTTTCCTCCAGGTTCTCCGGTTTCCTTCCGCAGTCCAAAAACGTGGATCAAGGTCAATTAAACTCTCCAAATTCCCCCATATAGAGTGTGTTTGTGTGTTCCCAGCGATGGATTGGCACCCTGTCCTGGGTGTATCTGCCCAGTGCCCGAAACGTTCTCCTCTGTATGGGCGTGAAGAATCCTGCGACCCTAGTAGAGGATAAAGCAGATGATAATGGATTGATGGATGGCTGGTCATACTCTAAAGACCTTAAGGACCCCTTTGCACAAAGCACAGTGCATACTGACAATGCTGTGTGAGTTTAGTGTCAAATAACTCAAGTGGTCCCAACAGAGCTTTACCATAACTCAACAGAACATATTTGGGACCAAAAACACTATAACAGGATGTCATAAAATCTTCAGAATAATTACAGTGACATATTTCGGTACAGAAATGACGCTTTTACCTCATTCTCATTTGTTCACGACTTATAGGCCTAATAAGATCACCCTGCTGTTGCATTTAGTATAAATACACCCCACCACCCTCTCTGTGCTAATGACTTGCATCTCACCCCGTCCTCCTCGAGTCACACACAGGTCAGTCGCAGAACGTCTCTTACCTCGGGGCATGTTCTGTCAGTCTCCATTTGCTTTCCTTGTAATCCTTGTCAGCTTTCTGGATTGTATGTCGCTGTCACCTGTTGTTCATAGCCTTGAGGTAAAAATGTTAGCTTGGATTTATATGTCCTTTCACTGTAACTCAACTACAAGGTGGTAAAGCAGGGAACCATCTACAATTTTAATGTTGTTGCACAAAAAGTACCGGAAGCTTTTCTAAGGGCATTTTAATGGGTATTTTCAGTTTGTTTTTACAGAAGTATTTTTTTAAGACTTAAAAGCCCTGCGTTCCCTTTTATCGATAACAAAATAAGCATAAGAAACCGTGCATTGTTCCTGTGATTTTTTTGGCACTTATTGGTAAAGTAAATTATTACATAAATATCATATTATAGTGATTATTCCTTTGACAATAATCGCCATCAAAATGTGTACTCATCTCCATCTATCCATCCATCTATTATATTTCGTTTTATCCTCTACTAGGGTCGCAGGGAGTTTCCCCATGCCCATCCAGGGGAGAACGTTTTGGCAGATACACCAGGGACAGGGTGCCAATCAATCGCTGGGCACACACTTACACACACAGACACACACACACACACACACACACACAAACACACTCTATATGGGGTAATTTGGAGAATTCAATTGACCGTGATCCATGTTTTTGGACTATGGGAGGAAACCGGAGAACGTGTAGGGGGGAAATGGGACTTATCCATCCATCCATTATCTTCCGCTTTATCCTCTATTAGAGTCACGGCGGGGTGTTCCCCATGCCCATCCAGGGAGGAACGTCTCGGGCGCTGGGCAGATACACCCAAGACAGGGGGCCAATCTATCACTGGGCACACACTCACTCACAGAGACGCACACTATATGGGGCAATTTGGTGAATTCAATTGACTTAATCCATGTTTTTGAACTGTGGGAGGAAACCGGCGAACCCAGAGGAAACCCACGCGGACACGAGGAGAACATGGAAACTCCACCCAGACTGGGATTTGAACCGGGAATCCCTAGCGCTGAGAGGAGAACATCCTAAGCAATAAGCCACCGTGCCGCCAATATGGGACACGTATGAAATAATAATGCATTATTCATGATATATGTTACTGTAATAATTACTGTACGTTGCAGTTTGTTCTTTATGTGAAATCTTTGTGGTTTCATTTAAGGTCTACTAAAACCTGTACAGAACACGTCCTTAATTTATTAATTTTTTTAATGTTTGTACCTTTAAAAAACATCAAAAGAGCCTCTAATTTTTTAAAGTGGTTGGGGATATGGATGGAGAAATGGAGCTAATGCTTGTGTGTAGGACGTAGCCTGCTCTGTCGAGACAGAAATTGTAGTAGAGGGGGTGCTGTGGAGACATACGATGATTGATAGCTCATTATTTTACCTCTGACATGGTCTGCATCCATTTTCCTGTCAGCTTTCCCTTTTTGGGAAACAAGTAGATACATTCATCTCTCAAAACAGTCACCACTGTGTCTTTCTTTGTTAAAGATACTTACTAGAAATGCTGCTCCCAAGCCGCTTCACGTCAATACGCTTTTCACTCACAGTGCATTTGATACAACTGATAAAGCCATTAAAACCTTCACAGCCTGAAAAATCCCACCGTTCTGAATGCAAGAGTAAATCTTTATTATAGCAACACTGACATGTTGTGTGTATGTGTATAGTATTTTTTTTTTTACACTTCGGTTTGTAACAATTGATCTATAAAATAATATAATATGATTTATACGGATTAACATTTATATTGATAGTGACATTGTGGCGTGGGCTCTGAAAACATTAGTATCATTTTAAAAAAGTCAAAGTGTTATTTCTCTATTTTTGTTTAACTAGAATAATTAACTGGGTTGCAGTTTCCATCACAAGGTTTCAGGAATTTCAGCTCATTGTGGAAATTAAATTGCATTTAAAAGTGAATTTGTGTAAATGTGTTTCTCTGTATCTGCTCTGCATCTTACTAACGGCCTGTGTACATCAGAGATGACGAAAGTTGAAACATGATTTAATATACTTCTAATAATTTAATGATTATGGCAGTTTTAGGTAAATAAAACATATTTTATTTCCAGCATATATATATATATATATATATATATATATATATATATATATATATATATATATATATATATATATATATATATATATATATTCATTCATTCATTATAAATGTGTGTGTGTGTTTGTGTATATATATATATATATATATATATATATATATATATATATATATATATTCATTCATTCATTCATTCATTCATTCATTCATTATCTTCTGCTTTATCCTCTATCAGGGTCGCGGTGGGGTTCCCCATGCCCATCCAGGGGAGAACGTCTCGGGCACGGACCGTCTCAGATACACCCAGGACAGGGCACCAACCTATCGCTGGGCACACACTCACTCACACAAACACACTCTACATGGGGCAATTTGGAGAACTCAATTGACTTGATCCATGTTTTTGGACTGTGGGAGGAAACCGGAGAACCTGGAGAAAACCCACGCAGACACGGGGTGAACATGGAAACTCCACCCAGATGGGGATTCGAACCGGGAATCTCTAGCACTGAGAGGAGAACATGCTAACCACTAAGCCACCGTGCCACCCTATATATATATATATATATATATATATATATATATATATATATATATATATATATATATATATATATATATATCCTAAGGTCGGACACAACTAAAAAAACCTATCTATATATGGTGTGAGTGTGTGATTTTTGCTTATATTTATCAATTACATGTCTCTATAGGTTCTACATTTCATTCAGCATTTCAGTACAATACTCAGCAATTATAGTTTCACACCAAATATTTCATGCCAAAAAGTAGTGGATTAAAAGCTGCCTACAATATTGGATCACGTGGACTGAAAATAAATATTCATTTCTTACTAAGATTTATCTTTTTTTGCAAATATAATATACTAAAGGATAAATACTAAATATACACCCAAATGTCCTGCAGCAGCTTTGGGCTGTTTATATTAGTGTTTTTATGAAGCATTGTCTTTATTTTTCTTTTGGTGAATGCTACTCCAGCTCACGTTCTTACCACCTACCCCAAATCACAGACTCGCTCTATCCTCTTCTGCTGAAGATGGATGAATCTGTCTCACATTTCCCGCTGTGTGAATTGCTGTGTAGGAGTGTGCACTGGTGAGACACTTGTGCCTCATTTGCTCCAGATGGGAACCAGTATCTCAGATCCCATGTCCACGTGACACATTTTCTGTCTCCAGGGCAGATTAGAGTTTGCGTCTGAAAAAGTTACAGATCATCTTCAGACCTTTTTTTAAGGGTTAAATATGAGAGGACTCAAAAAGGTGCCGAAGAGTGGTGTGCAGCAGATATGTTGGAATAGTTTCTTCTTCTGTCTGACGTTTATAGATCCTTCTGTTGGGTAAATGACGGGTGCCCATTTTAAACTGATGCAGCTCTCTTTATGCAAATTAAAAAAGTAAGAAGAGATGACGCACTATGTACAGACGTTGCCATCTTTGATTTGGGGCCTGAACTGCTGAAACTATAAGAATCCTAATAGGTCATCTAAATGTTTTTGATGTATTTACCTTAATGCTGACGTTAAAAACACGTTCTGCAAAACGGAATACATTTTAATGTAATCTAATGGTAGCAGTTGCAGTGAAGATGCTATTGACATGCACACTCTTGTGTGCACACACACACACATTCTGTAATGCAGGGGCAGCTGGGAATAGCTGCTGGCTTATGATTGATAGCTTGAACCGTTCACGCTGTTTCGGAGGCGTAGGTTGAGTCATTATAGCACCAATGTTGGCGACTGACACAACAGAAGCATGCAGGAGCCTGAGAGAGAGCAAAGATGTTGACAGTCCTGTCACAGGCTTTTTTCCCTAACTTGTATTTGTCCTGTGGATTGTCAAACACCACGTGCAATTTACAAAAGCTAATATTTACAGGGGACAAAACCAGAAAGAAAAAAATCCCGAGGCTAATATAATGCTTCTTAATTATAATTGCTGTTTTATAGTAAGCACCATTAACGCTGCTTAACAGATTTATACCATTTCATGCTTTGTAATTAGAAAAATTAACCTTTTTAATTTTTTTTTTTAATTAATATATTTTTATTTAAATGCCAGCTTTTTTTAAAAAAGCGTCTGCTAAATGTAAATGTAATTATTTTTTACTTGCCATTATACAGAAGACTTGTGCTCCCCGGTATCTAGACCTGTTCTGTTGACAGATTTATCTCATTCACATTTACATTTACATTACATTTACATTTGGTCATTTAGCAGATGTTTTTATCAAAAGTGACTAAGTGAGTAGAGGGATGGCCACAGCATCCCTGAAGCAATGAGGGTCCCACATTGGTAACATCAGTGGACCTGGTATTTGAACCCCCAACCTTTAGATTGATAGCACAATGCCCTAACCACTGAGTTACTGAGTTACCATCATGTTTTTGTTGTTCTACATGTTAATACTTTGTCATATTACATATAATCCAGCAGATGGATGGCATGGTAGCTTAATGGTTAGCTCGTTCGCCTCTCAGCGATCCAGGATTTTGGCTTTCTTCCATAGACAAACAAACAAACCCCCTAAAATGAACTAGAAAATGATCCAGAACCAAAAAGAAAAGCAAAACAGAGTCCAAACTGGAGGGCAGTGTGAAGTCCTACAATCAATGTGTTTTAACTCTGCTTTAAAAGATTGATCGTGATTAGAAATCACAGACAGTGACAGGAAGACTAATCCAGAGTTTAAAAAAAAGCCTTCTAGAAAAACACTTTTCTTTCCCCTGTTGTAATTTTATAAACTAGTAAAAATAATCTCCAATAGCCGCTTGTTTACTCTGGTGACATTTATGTTGTACCCATCATCTATATTCTAATCATCGCAAGTACATGTGCAAATGAACTTGCCAGAGAGCCGTGTTTATTCTGATTTATAGTTCTGCTCTGTACTAAATGCTGCTATCAGTTTTACGGGCAATACAGAGATCAGCGGTGCAGACTTAGAAATTGATAAATAATTTAGAACTAGGCGTCTGCATCACGTTGGTTCCTTTGTTGAATGATCGAAAGATAACTCTCACACTATGTGATCTTTTTCAAAGTGCACTCTTTGTTAGTTCATGTATTTGACACAAGTTTACGAAAAAATACCTCAATCCATTTTATCCATTTTTGGCACAGTACAGAAATTCAATATCTGTTACTGATCTCATAAGCGAGGTATATAAAAGGTTAGACGTGTGCTTTGTTCACATGGATGAACAGTATTTTTTCAGACCCCCTTTACAGTCACTGGAATGGAATAGTGAGCAGTATATACATTTGCTGTAATAAAATCCTCCACACAGAAAGGACCCTGGCCACCCACTCCAGAAATTAAACTCAAGACACCAGAGGATAATTGTTTTACGTCTTCCTCCGGGATGCTTTACCAGACTGATTCGCTGGGTTAAATGTGTGCTGGTATATGAACCCTCCTCTTCTGATCTTCGAAATGAGGGTTTGCTTGCCGCCTCTCGGCTGAGAAGATAAAGCCAGGTTCGCGGAAAATGCAATCTGCAAGTCCTATTGTAGGAAAGCAGGTAAAAAGTGGCCTTGAGACACTTCACTGCATTCCCCTGGGGTCTTTATTGCACTTTCTAAATGTTTCTTGAAATGTCAGTACCTCCCAATTGACCATGCACATGCAGCTCTAGTTTTCAGTTTGGGTCTATATAACCAAAAACTGCTGGCTTTGGGCTATTTACATATCATTAACCCACTTTTTTATAGTTTTGAAGAACTAAAACTGTTAGATACTTTATCTTCATGATAAAAATATAAATCTTCCTGTTTTACATTTCTTGCTCAGCTTTTGCCGTGCTCGTATTGTGTTTGAGCTGTTTCTTGATCCTGCATCTTTGTGCCCAAAATCAATCCATGAAACAATAGTTAGATGATCTGGTTTGGATGAGTTAAATTGGAAAGCTTGTATCTGGAGAAGTTGAACAGAAAGTTATAAATAGTTAAAAATATTTAGTAATAGAGTGCACGTCGAAAAAGTACCTAAATACATTTCCTACAGGACTATTAACCTGAACGTTGTGGGTTCAAATCACAGGTCCCACTCTCTAATGCTCTTAAACACACTTTCTAAAATAAATTATAAAAATAAATAAAGCACAAAATCCTGATATTGCAAAAACGCTGTGATGTAGGATTAATAAGTGATAAATAAATACAAAAAAACATTATATATATATATATTCATTATTCATTATCTTCCGCTTTATCTTGTATTAGGGTCGCGGTGGGGTTCCCCATGTCCATCCAGGGGAGAACGTCAGGGACAGGGCGCTAATCCATCGCTGGGCACACACTCACTCACACAAACACACTCTATATGGGGCAATTTTGAGAATTCAATTGACTTGATCCATTTTTTTGGACTGTGGGAAGAAACCGGAGAACCCTGAGGAAACCCACGCAGACACGGGGAGAACATGGAAACTCCACCCAGATTCACGAACCGGGAATCCCTAGTGCTGAGAGGCGAATGTGCTAACTACTAAGCCTATATATATATATATATATATACATATATATACTGTATATCCATCCATCCATCATCTTCCGCTTTATCCTATATTAGGGTCGCGGGGGGTTCCCCATGCCTATATATATATACATGACTTTACTTGGATACAAGCGTCTGCTAAATGTAATGTCTAATGTAATTTAATGAGCTGATGCAGAGATTTTGTAATTGTTTGTCTCAATGCACCAAAACAATATTTTTCAGTTTATAGTTTTTTTGGTTGCATCTGTGCTTCTTAACAATACTATAGTTCATTTGTTTTTCCCCATAATTTTTGAGCTAAATTGTATTTTCTTTTCAGATTTGCTGTGCAGACCAAATCCCATGCTGTAATAGGTTAGCCATGCTTGTGGTTTGATCGATAGACAAAATTACACCAGCGCCATGAATGGGCAGTAATGTTCTCTTTCTTTAATGGAAATTGCCTGCACACCAATGTTGTTTGCCCGAAAATTAATCCCTATTGATTTCAGGGGCCATTTTGATAAATTGAGAGAGTCACAGAGCCTGCTTGGTTTGTGAACAAGGGGATGCATATGGTGTTCAGTGTTCGTCGCTGATTATCACCAGCAAAACATTATAACTGTTTACAAATAAATGTTTTTCAGTTTTTTTTATTTCTTTGTGCAGTGCTGCTGTTCAATTTTTAACCTTAATTTAATAAGATCACAACTTAAACTACTGCTACACAGGGATGAAATGCTGACAAATTTCAATGGTCAATGACAGATTATAAGTCCAATTAATAATCATGATAATAAGATTATTATGCAATAATTACCTTTACCAAAAATTGCAAGAAATAAGAGAAATGTTACATAGTTTCTTATGTTTGTTATTTATTTAATGTAAACATGTTTAAATATATTTAACCCAGATTGGGTTTAAATCTCAGGCGGCACAGTGGCTTAGCGGTGGGGGGGGGGGGGGGGGGGGGGGGGGGGGGGGGGGGGGGGGGGGGGGGGGGGGGGGGGGGGGGGGGGGGGGGGGGGGGGGGGGGGGGGGGGGGGGGGGGGCCCCCCCCCCCCCCGTCCTTAATACAGGGTAAAGTGAAAGATAATGGATGGATAGATGGATGGGTTCAAATCTCAATCTAAGTGGTTTGCTCCGTGCTCTCCAGTTTTCTCTCACAGTCCAAAAACATGGATTTAAGGTAAATTGTCTTCTCTAAATTGCCCCATATAGCGAGTATTTGTAAACATGCATGATAATTGTGCTGACATGTATAAGGTATCATGTGTCATGGGGAATTTCAACACAGTTCTCACTTAATGGCCATAAAATAGAACAAACAACCTTGTGCCACCCTGTGTTTGACTTATCTTTAATAAGATGAAGGATTCAACTTCGCTTTATTTGAAAAGACTATTTTGGTCTTATTCATTTTCATGATCAATTTTTTTTATATATGCAAGTCAAAGGTGAGGCTTACATTTTCCAACTTCAGATCTCACTACAGTCTCATCTCATAATTAGTAATTTGCCTCTTTGTTTCTTCAGCGTTCCTGACACTTTTAATGTGAGCTTATCTCGCGTCTTATCTTAATGAGAGCAGAGAATATCTTATTACCCCAGGGATAATCTAAATCCTCCCCAAAGTTCTGCTGTTGTAATTCCTTGATGTCATTTTTGTATAGTGTAATGAATAAGGACAGTTTAGAAGATCAGAGCTCTATCATCGTTGTTTAATAACGTATAGCATGATTTTTGTATTTATAGTAGTATATAGTCTTATAATTCCATTTTAATTTACAGAAGTTTTTAAACTACATTTATGACAATATGTATACTTATATTTTCTACATTAAAATGTGGTAAAATTAGCATTTTCACCACTATTCTCCTTAAACACTCTAAAAAATATTGTATTTAGTTCATGGGGAACTCCTTTCTTTTAAGAACTTTTGGCTCCAAAGGTTCGTGTTTTGCTTGAGAGTACATGTGACTTCACAGAGCGGGCTTGGATCTGGGTAATGCAGATGTCTGCTGTCAGGCCTTATTGCAAAAATGAAGCTGGAGTAATTAGCTCTCAAGCAGAAATGGGGCTAACTCAGCATGGGATTGGAACCCTTTCAGGTCTCTTAGCTCTCTCCGTCTTTGAAAAGCCATTTATACAGGCGTCTAAGCCTGACCATCAGAGCACGTGAGGAGGCAAGGACTGTGGTTGCTGTGATTTGGGAGGGGGTCATTTCTGCCGAGATCTAAAGTAAATTTTTTGCAAATCTGCCTAATATACTAGTGATAATTTAAATAAAAATTAGAAAATAACAGGTTAATACACGATACATACAATACCATCACTGAGAAAAACATTCATATGATGTACTATATACACAGAACCAGACAAATGTTTGGACACACTTGTCAGTGAGTAGTTTGATAATGTTTGTATAGATGTCATGTATGTCCCTAAACACAATCCACCCACCTGCGAGTATGAGACTAAGTCAAATTGGTTAATGAATGAGATGTAAATATGTAACTCATCATTCATTCATTATCTTCCACTTCATCCTCTACTAGGGTTGTGGAAGGTTCTTCATGTTTGTCCAGGGGAGAACATTTTAAGGGCTGGGTAGATACACCCAGGATAGAGCACCAATCCATTGCTGGACACACAAACTTGCACAAACACACACTATATGGGGCAATTTAGAGCATTCCATTGGCATTGAATCCATGTTTTTAGTCTGTGAGAGGATGTACTATATATGCAGAACCAGACAAATGTTTGAACACACTTGTCTTTTGCTCCATTGTATCAGTTCTAATTACTATGAAGATTGACTTACCTCACCTCACTGCATCAGTGTCACTGCAGAACTTACAATATACAATCAACCACCCAAATTATACCTGTTCTGTTTTGCTCCTGAACAATAGAGAACAGAGAACCAACAGGGACTAATAGAAACAAAGAAAACATGTACTACAGTGTGTAATCTTAAAACTGCAATCTATATGTAGTTTAGAAAAACATCCATCTATATGGTAAGTGTAGAAAATAGACAATGGCGCAAGAAGACAGTGTGTCCAAACTTTTTGACTGGTACTGTATATATATGTATATATGTAATTTAATGGGTAGCACTGTTGCCATATAGCAGAAACGTCCTCTCTTAATCCCTGGATATGTCAGACCTGGTTCTTTCTTTTAAGAATTTGCATGTTCTTTCATGCTCTGTGTGCTCTACTACAGTTTTCCGCTACAGTCTGAAGACATGCAGGTCAGGTGAACTGGAGATATTAAATTGCATATAGGAATGCAATGGTCTGTGCATTTGCTCTTTTATAGTCTGAGGCCTGTCCAGGATGTTTTCCCTGCCATTCTTGTAATGTGTGTTGTGTTCCATGAAATGAATGCAATACCATTCTGCGGCACACAAAATATGAACTCGCCTGACATCATTATGTTTAAAATTGCAAATCAGATTTATTTACTTATTAATTGAAGGTTCCAGAATGTCATTCTGAATTATTATGGCTCATCCTTGCTATTATAGCGTATATCCTGTGTATAATATAATTGTTTATACTGTGTGGTGGGTTTTTGTCTGGATGTACAATTGAAATGAGCACTGTGACATTCATCTTCACCAGCTCTTTGGTTTATGCAGCAGAATTATTAGAAAACGCGGCTGTTGCTTCGTTCAGTCATGGTATAAGCACCAGCTACTGTGTATGTGTGTCACTCACCGGCCATTTTATTAGGTACACTGTCTGCTTTTTCACTTCCACTGATCACTTTCAATTACATCTGTAGTTTATCTGTACAATCTGTAGTTTATCTGTTTCTCTACCTACTTTATTCATCTGCTTTAGTATGTTCTCCATTGATCAGGACCCCTACAGGTAAGGTATTAGGGTGTTGAATGGTTTTCAGGACTGCACTGACACTGACATTGTGGTGGTGTGCTGCTGTTTGTTGTGCTCTTACGAGTGGATCAGACACAGCAGTGCGTCTGGACAGTAAACAGTAAACACGTCAGAACATACAGGGGTCTGATCCACTCATACCATCATCCACCACCCTAATAATTCCTGCTCAATGAGGGATAAACCAATAAATAAAAAGCCACATTGAAAAATCTCAACATTTACATTGATAGCCCAACATTCTTACCATGTGCCACCATGCACACCTGTGGCATAATTCCATTCCTACTATATGGAATTATTATCAGCAGAGCCTGTGATTTATTTTATTCAGGCTTAACTGGATCCAGCCCTGTAAGTGCACCTGACTTTAATATTCCATAATCCAATGTAGAGTCCCATTAGAATCTGAAAACTCATCATGTTTATTATAAGTCCAGGTTTAAGTTCTAATGATTTATTGTGTTTAATAAACACATGACGGGTACAGTGAGTAGTTTGATAATGTTTGTATAGATGTCATCCATGTCCCTGAACACCATCCACCACCTGCGAGTATGAAACTAAGTCACATTGGTTAATGAATGAGACGTAAAATTGTAACTCATCATTCATTCATTATCCACTTCATTCTCTACTAGGGTCGTGGGGGGGTTCCCCATGCCCGTCCGGGGGAACGTTTTGGGCGCTGGGCAGATACCCCCAGGACAGAGCGCCAATCTATAGCTGGGCACACACTCACTCACACAGACACACAATATAAGGGGCAATTTAGAGCATTCCATTTACCTTAAATCCATGTTTTTGGTCTGTGGGATGAAACCCACGCGGACACCGGGCGAACATGGGAGTGGGATTCGAACCTGGATCCCAAGTGAAGCAAACATGCTAACCACAAAGCCACCGTGCTGCTCTAAAAATGTAAGTACATTAGTGACTACATTTTAACAAAGTGATGATAATCATGTACACAAATTATTATCGGAATCAACATTAAAACCTAAGTAGTTCGACCTCCGTGGCTTTCAGAACTGTCCATGGTCATCTGATGCTAAAAGAAAGTGTGATGTTTTCTTTGTTCTCTGCCATGCAAATTTGATGAGCTCGCTCTTTGTGCCCTTGCTCTGATCATTAAATCGCTGATTGTTCAGCCCTTGTTCGTGTCTCTGGCCTCTACATTAAACCGCTAATAAACACAATACAACAGCCTTGTAAAAAGCCTTCAGGCCCAGTAAGCTGTGAACAGTGTCAAAAATAGGGTTCGATTGTATTTATTATAGCCTGCTGCATCCTTCCAAATGTTGATCTATATTGACTTTCTGTGTAATTTAACCTGAAGTATTTAAAAAAATGAACAGTCATCGAAACTTAGCTGTTTTTGCATTTTTAAAAATAATTCAAGCTTAATGTATGTGTGGATGTATTCTTTACAACAACAAATAACTACATTTCAATTGCGGTTACTACATAAATTTCAAATAACTACCTTAACACTGTTATTTGTATTGTAGTGTGTGTGTGTGTGTGTGTGTGTGTGTGTGTGTGTGTGTGTGTGTGTGTGTGTGTGTTGTGATTGTGTGGGAGAGAGAGTCTGTTAATCATACAACAGTACACTGATTACATATTCAGGTCTTGGTGACCTGCACATTGTGGCTGCACCACCAGGTGCAAAACCTATAATTCAATCACGTTGTAATTTTAAGTTAAACTTTGTAGCCTGGAAGAGCAAGAAATCTGATTATTTCAGCTTTACGTCGCTCCCGTTGCAAGAGAAATATCCCCCGTGATGGATGAGTCACTTAGGAGCTGAAATATATACCTTTTAAATGACATGGCTTACATTATTTCAGGAGTGTGTCATCCTTAGTTTAGCACAAATAACCCCACAGCGAAGTGGAGTCGTTCATCTTGGAGTCAGCTCGGAGAAAACACCGATTCAGCAGCTTTCATGAACCATTTAGTGTTAGCATAGTGCTTCAAATAAATTCAATTTAAAAATCATTAGTGATTAAACTGCCCAATGTTGGCTCTCATGCACACAATATATGAGATTCTGGGGGGACACGGAGTTAAATCTGGAGCAGGGAGCTCGAATCGGTCTCTTGTATCGGGGATCCAATTGTGCACATCTGGCTCTCAATTCATCTCAATTAATGCTGCTCTGTACTCGATGGAACTTCCTATTTCGTTCTCCTTTGCTCATTCCCAATTGTGGTGCTTCCTTCTGCTGCTTCTATCACTTTCACTTTGTCTTCACTTTAAATGGGTTCGAACCCAGTCTTCCCCTCTCTTCCCTTCCTCCGCGCTTTCTCCATCATATTAACACTTACACATTTAAGCGATTGCAGAGATAAGCGGTTTATTGATTATGCATTTGGTTTGAAATCCAAAGCTCAATGCAATAATTTTGTTTTGTGTTAATTCCCCAATAATCAGCCTAAAATGTGTATGTGTGTGCAATCGTAGTGGTGTGCAATTAATTGGGTGTGGACTTGTCAATCCTGCTGTTCAGCGTAATCTCTCGCAGTTGCAGAGAGGATTTATTTGTTTGTCAGATATCTTATCCAATAAGAATGTCTTGGCAGCTTGTGCTGCATGCAGATGTGTTTACAGCAGGAATTGGATTATTTGGGGACCTCCACTAATCCAATATTATTTATACTAAATAAACAAGTCATGGACTAGAACATGGATCTGTAAAAGCAGCAATATCTGCTTTTTCTTTTCTGGTGTATATATTATTTATACAGTGTTTGGACTTTGGAAAAGATACCATTTTGGATTTTTGCGAGTCATGATCAGTTCCTCCTCTCTCTCCATTGGCTCCCTGTAGCTGCTTGCATTTAATACAAAGCACTGACTACATTGATCTACAGGACAATCTCTGGATCCCCTCTTACCTTTAATCTATATTTCCAAAATACACTCCGACTCGTTCACTTCGCCTTAGTAGTGAATCTCGTCAGGTGCTTAAACCTTACCGTGGTGCTTATTCTCACTCCGTATCGTTCACCAATGCTGGTACCAGTGGAACTCTGTCCGTAAGGCGGAGGCACATAGCATCTTCAAGAAACTCATCAAAAACATCTCATCCACAAACATTTTATAAAGAAAAAGAAAAAGCAGGATTGATAAGGATCAGGTTTAATTCTGCAGTGTAGCTGCTATTTCCGTAACGCCTGACTTGTGGTGTTCTCTCATTTGCTTTGGCTGAAAGCGTTTGCTACATAACTAAATGTAAATGTAATGTTAATGTAGTTAGTCAGGTCCAGGCTGTTTTTAAAATCAACTGCGAACCAAAATAACTTAATCAGGTTATCACTGCAATTTTTCTTCCCTTATGGCACTGGCTCTTTTTAAGATGCCAATGCCAAGGTTTGTCAGGCTCAGGGAGCCCAGTGAATCATTTTCACACATGAATCATCCCACTTCATCACCATAGATACCAAAGAGTCCTAACCTTTTAAATCTTTTGTGATGTGACGTGCTGGCAAAACTCTTTTAAATTCATTATCATTATTATTCATCTTAAAGCAGTTAAAATAAGATTTGCCTCAACTTCCAAGATTAAAATTAAATATTAAAGCCAAAGCAAAGTACCGGGTTGGGTCAGGCTACCAATGTTGGGTCTTTGATCTGGGCACCGACTCACTGTTGCTCAGATCGGTCTTCTCGTGTGGAGTCTGCACGTCCTCCATGTGCCCACAAGGATCTGTTCCTATTTCCTCCCATAATTCCAAAGACATGCTGATGGGTAAATTGAAGCTATTGATTGCCCTTATTACTTTTTTCTTTTATGTATATTTTTGTAGATTGTTTTTATTAATTAAAATATATATTACTGTACATATATAAGTTGTATTAAAGGTAGTTTTAATTATATAATTTAGTTACTCAATTTATTCAGATTCAGATTATTAATATATAAATAAATAACATGGTGGTTTGCATGTCTGCCTTTCAGTGCTTAGGATCCAGGGTCAACCCAGTTTCCATATGGAATGATTATATAAATGTAAAATAGATTTATATTTTGTAATACGTTTTACTTTTACACCATTTTTAAATATTTAACCTCAATGAAAACTATGTGAGGGAGTTTCTCTCTCTGCAGCAGGGAGCTATAATGAGCAAACAGTGGCACAGTACATCTTCATAGCTTATTGCGAATGTTCTAACAAATCATTGGTAGTTAGGACCATTAAATGTCTATGGGTTTTGGTCCATTTGCATTATTTTAAACATAATTTTTGTTAATCCACATGCTTAGAATGCACAAGAGAGTGAAGGACTTTATAAATTATGCAAATTCATAAATTTAAGGTGTGCAAGTATGGAATCTGAAATAAATTTAATGGTAAATTGGATTGTGTGAAGGCTGAAAGTTGAAGTACTTGGTAAGAGACAAAACAAACCTTGTATTCTGTTGTTGCATGTTAGTTCTGCCAAAGCCTAATGACGAGAGGTGGAAAGAACATGGAAACAGAAAAAGAAATGGAGTAATCATGATGCCCAACCCCCTCAGCACCTGGAACCCTGCTGTTGTTCTTTTGTTGCTATGGCAATGAAGAACTGGTTCTGTACCCCAAGTGTGCATGTTGAGGGAGGTGGGGAAGCTGGGAACAGGTATGATGAAAGGAACAACCTTGGAAAACAGAGAAAGGATGTAAAGCGGTAAAACTTGATAACAACCCGAATTTGTGTGCTTTGTTAAAACAGGGCTTTGAAATCCACAAAACACTCTCTTTATTGTAATTAAACAATTTAGACATAAATGTCTGTAACTCAATTTAACAGCAGAGGTGTCAACGTCAAATCACAGAAAGGGCCAAAATGAAAACTTAAGGCTGTGTTGAGGGCTAAACAGAATCCACATTTATTAAACAGGAGGTTTAATAAAATACAAAAAAATGTTATGGGGCATGATTTGTCCCTGATAACCAGCATAAAAATGACATTTATAAACAAAATCTTTCTCTTTTAATAAGCGCTCAAAAGAGTTTGTAACCCCTTTTCAGAATTTTGCTGCCGATATTTCATCTTTTATGTTAATGATTTTGAGCAGCCAATTTTCCTTAAATCCATGTGTTTGGACTGTGTGTGGAAGAAAATTGAAGAACCCAGAGAATACCCAAGCAGACACAGGAAGAACATGGAAACTTTTCTTAGTTCGGGATTCGAACCCAGATCCCCAGCACTGAGAGGCAGACATGCTTACCACTTCACCACAGGGTTGTCCTTAAAATGATGTAATGTAATAATAATGATGTTTGTATTATGTTTGTATTGGATGTTATACCAGCTTAATATTTCCTTTATAAATATAATTTATTCTATCATAATCTTAAAACTTTAATTATCATAAAACTTAGGAGAATGTTTTGGGTGCTGGGCAGTTACACCCAGGACAGAGTGCCGGCCAATCCATCGCTGGGCACACTCACTCACATACAGACTTAATGGGGCAATTTAGAGCATTTACCTTGAATCCATGTGTTTGGATTGTGAGAGGAAACCCACATGGACAAATGGGGAGAATATGGGAATTAATTGTTAGGAAATCTCAGTTTCAATGATGAACCTTTGCAGTCCCTTTCTAAGTTATTCGAATTAAGTGTTGTTTTTATGACAAACCAAAGTCAAAGCAGTGTGTTCTTCCAAGACAAGCCCAAAATCGCAATCAGCTCTGACCTCAGCACAACACCAAACCGCTCCGAGACAGAGCTCCAAAGTTTAGTTGCTGACTCTATTTATTGTGAAAAACCATCCCTCGATGTGGTTATTCTAAAACAACTTGTCGATGGAGTTCTGGGGGGGGGGGGGGTGAACACACCGTTCCTTCCCTTATCTGGAGGGGCTCAATACCGCTCGGTGCCACCTTGAGCTCCATCCGTCAGACCTGATGTGTCTTTGTTCATGGAACATCCTGGCCTTGAGCAGCAGCTGGCTAGTTTGCCCCATCTCATTATCCAGTGCACACATTCTCTTGAACATCTAGTACCTCGTGTATAAATCTTTCAATTTTATCCTTTCACCATCCTGATTGGGATTCGAACCTGGATCCCCAGCGCTGAGAGGCGAACATGCTAACCACCAAGCCACTGTGCTGCCCTCCACAAATATCATTACTTTTATATTATGCCTGTGTTTTACATCATATTTTCAACGCAGACCTTAATATCAGTGCTTCGTATAAAACACGAAATAAAATCTGGGATGAAATGACGTTTATCGAATCATATAGACCTTTTAAAGAGGACCAAAGCATGACAACCCCGCTCCCGCATTATTAATGTGAAACACTTCAGTGGAACTGGAATGCAGTAAAGTGCAAAATTGCAGCTCGTGCACCATATATAAACTGGCAACACCGAAAAATAGCTTACTCCACAGGAGAATGTTGCTGTCCCATTGCATCAGTTCACGTAGCAGATTTTTCCCTGGTTATTTGTAGTCATGATTAAGATGCACATCTGACGGCAAAAGGATCTATTTAAAAACGATGCTGCCATCTATACAGTGCATGAGGTAAGGAAACAAATGACCTCGGGTTGAATTCCATCTAATGCATCCCATATGGGAAAGAAACGGTTACACACAACACTACACATGCCACAGTTCCTCACAGCTAGCTGCCTTGAGTGCTGATGAGATGAGTGTCCGTGTGTGTCGAGTGCGAGGCAGCCAGGTTGCCTCACTTCCTCTGTTTCCAGTGACATCATTCTTAATCATCCGTTTTACATTCTCTGTCACAGCAGAATATTGTTTATGATTGCGATGCATCATATTTACTGTCTCCTTGGACAGGTTTATTTAATCAAGGTGCTGTTATTTTTATGAGATGTAATCTCCAAATTGAATACAACATGCTACTAGAGCTGCTGTTGCAGTGACTTGCTTTTATGTAAACCAGACCGTATTGTTTCTAATAAGTCCACTTTACATTACATTCCATACATGGGATGCTGCCCGGGTCTCCAGTTTGAAAGAAGGCACACTTTAATCAGGGACCTCTTCAATTTAATTAGGAAGGAGCCACTGGATCTCTGCCACCTATCGTAGAGCGAGCCTGAAAACTTTAGGAAAAGTGCACCGTCCCCGTCGTCGTCTTTCTGCAGCATGCCGACTGGTACTTGGATTTTTGGAGCGTGTCCTCATTCCTGTGTCACAAGGATTGGAAGATTTAGAAATAGTTTTGAAGTGTTTGTGTTGCACAGAGAACGTGTCTTCTAGCCTAGTTTCTAAACAGAGATGGCTTCAAGCAGAGTATTGATTCCCAAACGTTAGGCTTCAAGTGACTCTGTATGTGCAAAAATAAAAAAGTGTTTAGCTGCAAATACCTTCAGGAAAACTTTGGTGGAAACACGGTGGAATATTTGGAATTTAAATATATGTGGATTGAATCTTTCATCCACCTATCATTCATTCATTATCTCCTGCTTTATTCTCTATTAGGGTCGCGGTGGGGTTCCCCATGCACATCCAGGGGAGAATGTCTCGGGCGCTGGACAGATACACCCAGGACAGGGCGCCAATCCATCGCTGGGCACACACTCACTCACACAGACACACTCTATATGGGGCAATTTTTGAGAATTCAATTGACTTGATCCATGTTTTTGGACTGTGGGAGGAAACCGGAGAACCCAGAGGAAACCCACACAGACACGGGGAGAACATGGAAACTCCACCGAGATGGGGATTCAAACCGGGAGTCCCTAGTGCTGAGAGGCGAACGTGCTAACCACTAAGCCACCGTGCCGCCTCCACCGATCATCTGCTTAATCCTCTACTATGGTAGGCTGGGGTAGGTTATTCTTTCTAATGGATGAATTAAAAATCTTCTCATCTCATTATCCTCCGCTTAATCCTACACTAGTGACAAAGGTTAGGGGGGTGGGGGGGTTCCTTATGCCTTTCCAGGGAAGAACGTTTTGGGTGCAGGGAGATACACCCAGGACAGGGCGCCAATCTATCACAGGGCACACACTCTCACTCACACACACACAGAATAGGGTTAATGTAGGAGGAATGGTAGTGTTGACCACTGTCACATTACTACAGCTACAGTATAAATCAAAAGTTTGGACACGCCCACTTCTTGCTTATTTGTATATTTCCTCCACTTTTCATATAGATGGAATTTGTAGTTTACAATTACAGACTGTAGTCCATCAGTGTTCTTTGTTGTTGTTAGTCCCCTGTTGGTTCTCTGTTCTCTATTGGTCAGGAGCATCACAGAACAGGTATCATTTGGGTGGTGGATTGTTTATTGTCAGTTCTGCAGTGACACTGATGCAGTGAGGGGGTTTTAGTGTAGTTTCATTTAAAATCCACAGTGACACTGCTGGGATAGGAATAATATACCAACCAAATAATCCCTGCTCTGTGGTGCAAATATTGGGGTCTTGACCATTAGAACAGAGTAAAGGGGATGTACACAATATGTACTGTAGAACACAAACAGATGGACTACGGTGTGTAACTGTAGAACCATAAATGTGGGGACAATAAATGGAGCAAAAAGTAGGTGTGTCCAAACTTTTGACGGGTATTCTAAATCCTGAATTTAAATCATGTCTTTTCTCTATTTTTTTAGTTTTTAATAAAGACTCGACATTGCAAGCATATGTAAAGTAATTTATAAAATATGTGGCAGAAGAAAATTTGATATCAATGTTTTTTTTTCAGTGGATGGTTTTAATAAATATCTCTTTATTTCATGTAAAGATCTTTGAAGTCTGTACTTTATGCATGAGCATATGGGTATCCAAATTCCAGTCTTATGTTGCTGTGTTAAATGGAAACTTAGTGGTGGCTGCACTGGCATGTTAACACTTTAAATAAGGATGGAAATTTGCTTCTACTGTTTGCAGTAGCCTGGGTTTAATTAAAGCTTTTTCTCTGTAGTGCCAGTCAAGTGGTGAAATAAACCTCCCTGGCAGTCAGTGTGGTTAAACTCTGTTTTTACACACTGTTTTTACACTCTTGTTCTCTGTTAGGCTCTGTATTCTAACATAAATGGAAGATTCAGCCTTTTCATCCAGCAGCTTTATTGTTTTTAAAAATAACAAAATGCACATTTTATATGTATCATCACAGAAGGCAAGAAATATGTCCACATGCATTCTGCTGTAGTTACTTTGAGGTTATGCTCACACTATTACGCTTTTGTGAAAAGGAATGAAAATAAGCTTTAGTCAGATTGATTTGGTATCTTATAAAATCTGCATCCTGACTAAAATACCCCAAAACTCATTTCACAAGGTACTTCACATAGGCTGGACGTGTTCATACCAGGACACCAGCTGACACAGGAATTGTGACAGATCTCTCAGATAATAGCCTCCTGTCTCGTGTTCATATGGACAGTGGTATCATCATAAATGCAGGATTCAAATGCACAGCAGCTGCTTGTAAAGACTACAAGGTCAGCAATTCTTGTAAATCAGTATCCATGTTGCATTCGCCGCTGGTCGTCGAGACTGATGCCATATGCTTTAGTTTGAATAAAGGTCATGAGAAGTCAGAGAAGAATATTCCTGACTGATTCCTGACTGATTTGAACCCAATGAGGATGTGAAGGTAGGGTTTTGCATGACAGTTTTTGGATGGTTTGAGCCAATTAAAAATGTAGACATTCATTTTTCCATCTTAAAACTACGAAAGGCGGCATGGTGGCTTAGTGGTTAGCATGTTCGCCTCTCAGCGCTAGGGATTCCCGGTTCAAATCCCCATCTGGGTGGAGTTTCCATGTTCTTCTAGTGTCCGCGTGGGTTTCCTCCAGGTTCTCCGGTTTCCTCCCACAGTCCAAAAACATGGATCAAGTCAATTGAGTTCTCCAAATTGCTCCATATAGAGTGTGTGTGTGTGAGTGTGTGCCCAGCGATAGATTGGCGCCCTGTCCTGGGTGTTTCTGCCCAGCACCCGAAACGTTCTCCCCTGGATGGGCATGGGGAACCCCCCCACAACCCTAGTATAGGATAAAGCGGAAGATAATGAATGAATGAATGAAAACTACTAAATTTGCTTGAACATCATTGAAAATATACATTATATTAGAATATAGGCGGCACGGTGGCTTAGTGGTTAGCACATTCGCCTCTCAGCGCTAGGGATTCCCGGTTCGAATCCCCATCTGGGTGGAGTTTCCATGTTCTCCCCGTGTCTGCGTGGGTTTCCTCCGGGTTCTCCGGTTTCCTCCCACAGTCCAAAAACATGGAACAAGTTAATTGAATTCTCAAAATTGCCCCCTGTAGAGTGTGTCTGTGTGAGTGAGTGTGTGCC
>JAFMOD010000319.1:5751424-5792851 GCA_019802435.1 Corydoras maculifer | reverse complement strand
ATGTTCTCCCCGTGTCTGCGTGGGTTTCCTCCGGGTTCTCCGGTTTCCTCCCACAGTCCAAAAACATGGATCAAGTTAATTGAGTTCTCAAAATTGCCCTGTTTAGAGTGTGTCTGTGTGAGTGAGTGTGTGCCCAGCGATGGATTGGCGCCCTGTCCTGGGTCTATCTGCCCAGCGCCCGAGATGTTCTCCCCTGGATGGGCATGGGAAACCCCACCGCGACCCTAATAGAGGATAAGTGGAAGATAATGAATGAATGAAAAAATAAAACAGCAGCAGCATGGTACCCTATACTTCTATTATCTTATAAAAAAATTACATGTGGTTACCTTAAGTAACTACCTTAAATAATAAACCCTAGTAGGTACATTAGTAAAATATATCTTATTATACCCTGATTTTTGACAATGTAGACCTCATATACATCTATTTCTTATCATAGCTAACTGTATGTGTTCTCTTAATACTAAATACACTGACCATGTGTTTTTAAGACCTGACCTACTGATTTACTACCAAGAAGGTCTTTTTGTTCAGCGCTGTCTGGTCCAAAAAATCAGCTCAGGCTACTGTAGCTAATACCACTAAGTGTTGTGTCTTAATCCTGTTGCGAGTGCAGCCAAGGGGAAAATCCTCCTTTCATTTCTCACTATACACACTACTTCTTATATGGCTGGGTGAACCCTGATATGAGTTAATTATACATTTCATTTACATTTACTCATTTGGCAGACATTTTATTGAAAGTGGCTTACAATCAATCAAAACGTGGCATATCTGTATAACTGGCAGGGAAAGGACTTTTACAGCATTAAACAGATGTCGCTTATTCAGCGCAGTATATAATAGCGGTTATATCATCTGAGGCTTTACTCAAGGATACGAAAAAGACAAGAAGTAAACCCTGAACCTTTTGTTTAATCAGCTTCACAAAGTCAGTGTTGCTGCAGCAGTGCTGAGAACCATCCAGCACCCAAATAATGCCTGCTTTGTGGTGGTCCTGTGAGGTTTTATCCTGTGGAGAGCAGAGTAAGAAAGACTTAAAAAAATGTATGTAGACAAACAGATGGAAACCCAGGCGGATGGCGGCACGGTGGCTTAGTGATTAGCACTTTTGCCTTTTAGTGCTAGGGATTCCCGGTTCGAATCCCAATCTGGTTGGAGTTTCCATGTTCTCCCCGTGTCCGTGTGGGTTTCCTCTGGGTTCTCCGGTTTCCTCCCACAGTCCAAAAACATGGATCAAGTCAATAGAATTCTCTAAATTGACCCATATAGAGTGTGTCTATGTGAGTGTGTGTGTCTGTGTGTGTGAGTTTGTTCCCAGCGACAGACTGGCGCCCTGTCCTGGGTGTATCTGCTCATTGCCCACGTTCTCCCCTGGATGGGCAATGAGAACCCTCCACGACCCTAGTACAGGATAAAGCGGAAGATAATGGATGGATGGACTTTTACAAAACGATTTGATATTTTGTGTTAATAATCATCAAAAAACCCTGCATTGTCTTTTTTGATAATTGCTTAATTAATCATATAATCGTGATTATTTTTTAGACAATAAATGTACCACAATCTATACTTGTCTCATTCCTATCTCGATTATATATCGAGATGTATTTAGATTAAGCTTTTTCATAATTCAGAATAAAGTTCTTGTATTACTGACAATGGGATTGAGCTTTAGAATGCCCTGCCTCAGTGCCAACCTGATTTCATGGTAAATGAATTGTCATTCCAATCAGAGGTAAGAATTTCAATGTTGTAAATTGTAAATGAAGTTGACCAGCAGCCGTGGCCCTTGCTGTATATTAAATCATTTATAACACTCTGTACAAGTCGGCTGATGCGGTCAGCTGAATCTTCACTCTGCAATGCGTAAGTGCATTTTTCTGACAGTTTAATAGCTTTCTTTGCTGGGTGGAGGGGGTTCTAAGAGTTGGCCTTTTGGGAACCACAAATACTGCTAGTGAAGTGAGAATAAAATGTGATAGGCTTTCAGGAAGGCCAGGGATACCTCACCATTAAAGTCTTCTCCGTGTATACATCTCAATTTGGGCTTGAGGGTCATGTGAAAGGGGCAGGTGGCACTATAAACAAGAGGGTGGGTGAATCTTAATGAGATAATCCGTCTGTGTTAGACAGAAAGAAATAGAAAGGAAACAAGTCAAAGTTTATTACTGTGTAGTGTTTAGAACACAAAGGGATCCAGTTTTGAATCCCAATCTCTGTGGAGCTTAAATGTTCTCCCTGTGTATGTGTGGGTTTCCTCCAGGTTCCCTGGTTTTCTCCCACAGTTCAAAAACTAAATTGCCCTTATATTGCGTGAGTGTGTGTGCCCAGTAATAGGTTGGTGCTCTGTCCTGGGTCTATCTGCTCAGCGCCTGAAACGTTCTTCCCTGGATGGGCATGGAGAACCCCCCTCCTCCCCCTGAGACTCATGTAGAAGATTAAACAGTAGATAATGAATGAATACCCGGATTTGTGTTTATAAAGAATATTTTGTGTTAATTTTCAGCCCTGTGTTGTCATTTTTTGATAAAAAATATTAGTCTATGCTTAAATTAAATAACATTAAACAACATACAGAAGAAATTGTTACTGGTACCTTTTTGGTAAAGGTAATTATTGCGCAATAATCGTATTAATTATGTAATCGCAATTATTTGTTAGATGATAATCGTACCATCAAAACCTCGAATCGTCTGATCCCTGGTTGGACATTGGCTTGTTTGCACCTTATTATCTCAGTGAATTCTTAGTATGAGACAAAACTTCCTCTCTTGCGGAGTTCCTTTCCCCCAACAATTAGATCAATAATTCATGTTCAATAATTCAGCAGAATGAAAGTAAATCCTTCACATCCCGCTCTTCTCTCTCTGTCTGTGCCTCCCTGATTTTCTACCAGTATCACTTTTCCTTCAATGGCTGCATGTATTATGGAAATAAAAATGGGAAATCAATACACAAGCTGCAAACACCTCACCTTGCTTCATGCACAGGGAGAAACATTTCAGTTGCAGAAAATTATAATGACCACATCGAATCATAATTAGATTTAAATTGTTTCTTATCTCACGGGAGACGCAGTCTGCGCAGATGGAATAGAGCCACATACAAAATTACGCAGGAGTATCAATAATTACTATGAAGTGTGTGCTGAAAATGGCCCTAATTTCAAAGGAACCTAAATAAGGAGCATTCATTAGCAGTTTGTAAATTAAACACTGTGCATATAAAGTGGGCTTAATGTTGGTGATTAACTATATTATTTGAAAGCGCTGGTACTTTGGTACTTTTGGTATTGCAGCAACAGTCGGTTTTTTAAACTAAAGAGCAAATGAAACAATGCTTGTGAAAAAAGACACTTGCACCTAAAAAAAAAATTCTCATCCTGAGGAAACACAATAAAAATAACCGAATAGAATCAATAACACTGTGTGCACTATGCTCCAGCATCCTATATAACCTCACCAGCCAGAGGGGGGACGATGTTGCAGGCTATATAATTATTCCTCTCAGTGATCAGATGCTGTAAACTTGCATGAAAATGGTACTTTAAAAGATGTTGTGATCAATAGTATCTATAACATCATATTGTTGAGCTCTAACTAACCCCAACTACCTATTAGCTTATTTAGAAGGGGTATCTGCTTGAGATACCTCACCCCAGTGTATTTAAAGCTCTAATTAGGGTATCGGATAACGTTTGGCTGTATTACATACGATTATTTCAAACCCTGTCACTTGCCTTATTAAGATCTGAGCCAATAACAGAACATATGTACATTTTACATAATCAATAACAATCTTCTAAAGTGTTTCTATAGACTATAACTAGTTGTTTAAAAAATGCATGGGCTGTGATATATTGATTGTAATATGTTATTCAGCATAAACAGTTCGCAGTTATAGTTTTATGTTTAAATATTTATATTGTGTCAGTGCGTACTGTTATATCCATAAATACTCAAAACTACCCTATGTGGTGATGAAGTACATTTATTTATAGTCAGTAGAGAACATGATTGTCTTAATGATTTTTATTTATGTTCCATTATATTCAGTTGCATCACTTTAAGTGTTGTACAGTGATGATGTCATAGTTAAAGTGATCTATTTTGCGTACTGTACTGTACTTACACACAAAGGATTTTACCCTTCACATTTAATCCATCCATGCAGTGAAACACACACATGTACACACACTGATGAAGTAAGAAATTCGTCCATAGTACTTGCTCGAACTGGAAATCGAACCGGGGACCTTGAGATCACAAGGCTACCACAAGCCTACGATTACCATATAATTATGTAATGTTCCTCTTATTGCAGATAATTTCCTGACTGACCGCTTTACAAAGCTTTACTGCCTGAACTCTGTAATTGCAAACTGTTTATTGTACAGTTTTTAGTTATTTATCTAATTAACTGAAGTTTTGTATATCTGCACTTTCACATTTATATTTCATAGCTTTTTTTCTTACTGGTATTTTCATGACTTGGTTAAAGAGCATTGTTTCTTCACTGGTCCTCTTTCTTCTAAGGCTCCTTTCTAATTGTCTCTAATTGTTATTGTTTTCGTTGGTTTCATATAAAAAAAATCTGTTGTTAAATATGCAATATCGATCAATATAAATTAAAATAAATAAGACTAAAGACTTTTAAAAGTTTAAGTGATATTAAGATGTACAGGTTTAAGGTGGACATCCCTTAACAGGTAACTTATAGTTGGTATCGAACAATAGTTTTAGATACTATACTAATTACCATGAATCTGAGCAAATTAGTGTCTATAAACAGTATGTTAGTATAAATGTACCTGTTTGTAATTAGTAAAGGCCATAAGGTGGTTGGATTGTGACAGAATTTATAATGTTCTTTGGTAAGAACCGTTGACGTTTCTACCTGAGTGAGTGGGATTTGTGTTAACATGGTGCTGATGCAATGATTCACAATGTTGTCAAGGAACTAAGGTTGAACTTTCCTTGATGATGAAGTGTGTTCCGCTGAGGGGCAAATTGTCATTATGCTTCAGTTAGTTTGAGCTACTGACACAAAAGTTGTTCTCTCCCTCTGCAGGTGCTGCTGTCAGGTCTGATTGGAGTAGTGTCATGGAAAAGGCCCTTATCACTGGTGGTAAGAAAAAGATTTAAACTCTGTGCTCGTGTGTGTGTGTGTGTGTGTGTGTTTGTGTGTGTGTACCATGTTTATTTATCCAAGGGCAGTTTATGCACTTACATCGTAGGGAACTCATGTAATTGTGAATACTGTAAGTTGTTTTTTATAATGCAAACTGTATTTAGTTTTTATGTAAAATTATTTTTTATATCGGCAGCACGGTGGCTTAGTGGTGAGCATGTTCGCCTCTCAGCGCTAGGGATTCCCGGTTCGAATCCCCATCTGGGTGGAGTTTCCATGTTCTCCCCGTGTCTGCGTGGGTTTCCTCCGGGTTCTCCGGTTTCCTCCCACAGTCCAAAAACATGGATCAAGTTAATTGAATTCTCAAAAATTGCCCCATATAGAGTGTGTCTGTGTGAGTGAGTGTGTGCCCAGCGATGGATTGGCGCCCTGTCCTGGGTCTATCTGCCCAGCCCCCCCCCCCCCCCCCCCCCCCCCCCCCCCCCCCCCCCCCCCCCCCCCCCCCCCCCCCCCCCCCCCCCCCCCCCCCCCCCCCCCCCCCCCCCCCCCCCCCTAATTTTTTATATCAAAGCAATAAGGTAAAAGAGAGTGACATTATTGTGTGGAAAGAAGCGTTATTAGGCACAACGCAAAGTGAATCAAGGTTTGATTTATAAATGTGTTTATTAGAAACAAAATCGCTACTAAATTGGTCTTCCACAACGTAATCTTGTCCTGTGTTTAAAGTGATCGCTGATCACTAAGTAACATGATTTTGGTTTCTCTAACAATCAAAACCTACCTTTTGGTGGCCAAATTACAGACCACAAATTACAGCCGCAACAGGCTTAATTCTCATGTAATCGGCTTGCATTGATACAAATGTAAAGCGCTCGGAAGTGTGTGTAATTCAATCAAATAAATCAAATTTGACGATTGAAATGACTGTTATATGAACAAAGTTATTGTTATAACTATGTTTATATAGCAGGCATGGTAGCTCAGTGGTTAGGGCATTGGGCTATCAATCTGAAGGTTGGGGGTTCAAATCCCAGGTCTGCTGAAATTACCAATGTGGATCCTTGAGCAAGACCCTTAACCCTCATTACTTCAGGGATTTCTCTTAACCAACCCTGTGTTCTGACCCCAAGAAAGTTGGGATACTGAGTGTCTGCTAAATGTAAATTTTTGTTATGGTTCTTTTTATGGTAATGTTTATGGTTATGGTTAATGTCAGGAGGTTTTCTCATAGTGTTGCAAGCAAAAAAATCACATGTAGCCTACATGACTTTCGGCACTTCCTGCCAGCGGGTCTTTTCTGTATATTCTTACAGTTGAGTGAAGCTCTCATCCAGCTGTAGCGTCACAGCAGAGTGCTTTATCAGTGCCAAAGCTGAGAATGACAGCGATTGTGTGTCACATATTGCACCTTGGAAAATGGCAGACCTGCTCTGCAGAATCCTGCCTTGCAGCCCTTTGGTAGATGGGATGTAAAGTGTATGCATTGAGTTTGCTCTGCTCCACCAGGCATTTGCCTTGTACATAATTGGTAAGTGAATTCATTGTGCCAACTAAATTTTTTACCCCGCTTCAGTGGCGCGCTCGGAAACCTGAGGTGGCATGATATAATATTAGTCCTGTTTTGTAACACTGTGGGGTGAAATGAATGCACTCGACGAAACACAATAAAACTTAAGCACAATGATAATGTTAATGGAAATCTACAAGACTAGAACAGCTGCAGTAGTGTTGATCAAATAACCCCCCGACTGCAGTTTCCTGTCACATCCCCTTCAACAACTATTGCACTTTCTGGCTGTTAAATCACTATGGTGGTTTCTCATATCAGCAGCCAGGAACCCTGCGAATATCAAAGTAGAAAGAAAATTCTCACAGCAGATGCCAGACTATTATGGATTATTGACTCACCACAGATGTGCATTACTCAAATAATGCACGTGTGTGAAGTTTGTTTCAAAAAGCCAAAGGGGGAAATAAGAAAGGATTTTCAATATCCTAGTGCTTGTTTTTTTATCATCAAGTTCTGAGTATGTTACATATTTACATAGACTTTATTGATCAGAAACTCAAAGTGATTATTATAAAATTAATAATTTATGCAGGTTTGTAATAAAGGCATCATGGTGGGGTTAGTGGTTAAAATGTCTCTTTGTGATGGGGCTCCAGTTTCGTAACCCTATTTTGGGTGAAGTTTCAGTCTTCTCCCCGTTTACACATGGGTTTTCTCCGGGTTCTCCAGTCCAAAAACATGGATTCAAGGTAAATTGGCTGCTCCCAGTCATTGATATAAAAGATGAAATATCGGCGGCAAAATGCTGAAAAGGGGTCACACACTCTTTTGAGGAGGGGTACCTGAATTGGCTGCTCTAAATTGTTCCTACCTAAAATGGTCTTATGTAATTAGTATGCCCAATGATACATTGGGATTCGAACCTGGAGGCAAATGTGCTAATCACTAAGCCACTGTGCCAAAGTGTATTTTTAAAAATAAAATAACATTTTAGATAAATATTTCAAAAATCTACTACTTTTTTTTGTTGAATTTGAATACCTCAATCTGAACTGTGTTTCTTGTGGGGTGTATTTGTGTGCTTGATCAGAATCAGAATACATTATTAATCCTCGGGGGGAAATTAAGCCACATTTGTTTATACATTACTCATTATATGCATGAGCTTAGAAATCAGATGGATTCCTAATGAAAAATGAATTCATGGAGGAACTTTCTTTTCTTATAAATATTGTGGTTTGGCTTTGAACAATACTCTTTCACCATGGACACCATTATACTGTTGACAAACAGCGCCATGATTTGTGTAAAGGCAATTCTGTTCTGTCATCTCTGCTATGGGAACTTAAATGCTGGAAACTAAAGTTTAGTTAAGGGTGAATGGTGAAAGCATATAAGCGGAACACATCTGTCCTCTAATTGGCTGTTGCTGCATATTTGCATTAGAGTTATTGTTCCTTAGCTTCACTTTGTTGCTAAGTGGTCGCAATATTGTCACCTGCCAATTAGTCTTGCCATGTCGTTGTTGTCGTGATTGCATAGTGTTCGTAGAGGTATGGTGTTTTTGTATACATTATAGATGTGTGCTGCAGCAGTTTAAAAGTCTGCTTAATTATAATCAACGGTGTGTTAAAGTATGCAGTTAGTTTACTTGTGTGTTTGGGTGCAACAGTGTCCATAAAAAAATGCTGCTGCTGGTGGCATGGATTCTTAAGAGTTTTTCAGCCAGAAGGCAAGAGGCTGATGATGAAAAGGGAGGGATGGGATCGATCTTCCAGAGTGCTGCTGGTTTTGCAGATGCAACAGCTGAAGCAGGGAGCTTTGATGGTGGATGAAGAGACCCTGATGATCTTTTCAGCTGTTCCCACAATGGATTGTGGGGTTTTGCAGTTATTTAAAGCAGTACAGTTCACTTTCTCAAACATACACACATACACACTGAATGTGAACATAGTCGATCAATATAATACAGTTTCAGCTTTTTACAGCTTACTGTGTTTATGCTACACAGTTTCTGTAACATATACTATATGTGATTGAGATTTCTCTGAAATGTAAAGTAAATTCTAAACTAAATTATTATTATTATTATAATTATTATCCATTCATTCATTATCTTCTGTTTAATCCCATACTAGGGTCGCAAGGGGGACCATCCAGGGGAGAACATTTCATCACATTCGGTGGGCACATTTCATTTAAACAGACACACACACAAAACACAGACAGAGAGGCGAACATGCTAACCACTACACCTCCATTCCACCCATTATTATAATAATAATAATAATAATAATAATAATAATAATAATAATAATAATAATAATAATAATAATTATTATTATTATTATTATTATTATATGTGATTCATATTTCTGGTTACCACTTGCAGTGTCAAAGTAGGGCTGCTTTGGGATTCTGTATTCATCTTTGTATTTTGGTTTTCTCTCATCTCTTTATAAACATCATGGAAAAAAAAATAGCTACAGTCAAATAAGTTTAAGTAAAAACGTAAAAACTTATAATATTTCTAATGCATATCTGGTGTTTAATATAGCGCTAGGAAATAGCAGCATTTAAAAACCAAACAAATAACTGCATCTGTTCAGTGAAATAAGCTCATTGATTTAAAGCCAACTGGATTTAAATAAGTTAAATGTCAAAGCAGTTCCCCTGATGTATTTGCTTCTTTTAGAGCTCCAATCTTAACAAACTGTGTAAACAAAGCTTTCATTTGACTCCCCAACTTTGCTTTCTTCGCACTATTGATACCCAATACATTTGTTTTATTGGCCAGCTTTGGCATAGAGCACATTTAAGTTGTACTTGCTAAGAAAAGAAAGTCCTAACTGTAAGGTTTTTATTTTATACATCAGTTCAAACCATGGCGACACGGTGGCTTAGTGGTTAGCACATTCGCCTCTCAGCGCTAGGGATTCCCGGTTCGAATCCCCATCTGGGTGGAGTTTCCATGTTCTCCCCGTGTCTGCGTGGGTTTCCTCCGGGTTCTCCGGTTTCTTCCCACAGTCCAAAAACATGGATCAAGTTAATTAAATTCTCAAAATTGCCCAATTTAGAGTGTGTATGTGTGAGTGAGTGTGTGCCCAGCGATGGATTGGCGCCCTGTCCTGGGTCTATCTGCCCAGCGCCCGAGACGTTCTCCCCTGGATGGGCATGGGGAACCCCACCGCGACCCTAATAGAGGATAAGCGGAAGATAATGAATGAATGAATGAATGAGTTCAAACCATTGTTTCCCATTAGAATGTATATGTTAAATTTTTGATTTTTTTATTTAGACTGTGTGACATGATGGTTGTGGAATAAAAGCATGAAATAAGGATAGAATTAAGTGGAGGAAAATGGATGGATGGTCAAATATCTTTTATATTAACAGTTTTAATGACCTTTTAATGAAAAAAAAAGGGGGGGGGGGTGCCGCGGCATCGAATAACATTCAGCTTTGATGAATTTACAGTATAGTTGGTTTTCTTCATAGCTTCTGACTTGTGGTGTTCTCATTTGTAATTCGCTTTGGATAAAAGCGTCTGCTGAATGACTAAATGTAAATGAAGCAAATGATTATAAGCCATTACATATGTGGTGCCTTAGCAGTTATTGACTCGTTATCGTTTAGCAGGAGTTTAGAATCACCTTTTCCTTCAGATATATCAATCCACTTATTACGTAAGATGATCTATTTACGTAAGATGATTTTAAATCTCCATGAACACACACCAATAGCGTTCGCCGAAAACACCCTGTCTAGAACCATAGTCACCTCTAATAAACCAGTTAGTGGTACATGGTCATGAAAAAATGGCTTTAAACATAAATGGCTCCAACAACAGTGTTTATCGTTCATTATGCATAACCACATAACATTAGATTAATCAATATTTTTTTTTTATTTATTCATTCAAAACAAATTACAAGAATCCCAACTCCATGGTTGAAGTTACAAGGTCAGGGTCAGTTATGATACAGCATCACTAGAGCAATGAATGTTAAGGGTCAAGCTCAAAGGCCCACATTAAAACCTTCTACAGTAGTGGACTCTGGATATGAACTCACTCATTAATATTCAGATTAATATCAGAATCAGAATCAGAATACTATATTAATCCCCAGAGGGAAATTGCAGTTTTTACAGATGCCCCATTAGTCATGTTTAAATATACAAAAGTAAAATAAAAAATTACACTAAAAGTACTAAAATCTGCAATAAATTAAATGTGAATTGGCGTGTTCAGTATGTTATATACATCAATTATTTTTTTTTTAATTAAAAATTGAATCGAAAAAATATATTGCACTGTGTTATATAGATTTAGCACTGAGCTACCATGAGATATCAAATACACTGTGCTGCCAGACCTTATTCCATTTACTGCACTGAGGAGAAACACAGACAATAAACACAGCCAAGCTACAGATTAGAACCAATGCCTCAGTCGCTTCCCTGGCTCCGTCTCATTAATTAATAAGAAATTAATGAGAAATTATGTCATTCCTGACAAGTTAAGTGATGAACTAAATACTTTATTCCAATTAGTCAAGGACATTTTGGGATAATTACTCTTAAATACTTGTGTCCAATTAGCAGTTATTTTATTTGAAGCTTTAAAAGGTTTAATAAACCATTATCATGGTGATATCTTGATGTAATAACCCTAACCCTCGATCTCCCATGAGAATGTGATCTGGGAAGACAGTCAGTCTGGTATTTCTTTCAGCTTGCAAATAGTGACAGTAGAGGTCTGGAAGAGTTGTTCAGGGTTGACGAATTGCACCCACAGCACATGTACTCTCTGCTTCAGTGACTGTCAGGCGCACAGAGCTTTATGCTACTTGTGGATGGCTGATCGATCACTGAATACCGAAAAAAGTCTCACTCAGACTGTGAGGGGACAGACCCGTAGTCCTTCACTCTATTGGGATAAGTATCAATGAAGAAAAGATCGATGGAGCTGTATTCAGAAAGCAGTGTGCTGCTGTTGCTCTGAAGGAAGCTGTCATGGCTAAAAGAGATTAAAGGGACTTCTTCTATTCCCTCTGGAAAGCAGAGTGGGGGATCCATCAGCTATCTGTAAGGGTCCGCATGAAAGAGAGGGATGGGAGGAGAAGGACGAGGAACAGCAGAGGAGGGGGAGTCGTATTAATGTGGCAGAGAAATAGAAAGGACAGGAGGACACAGATTCCATTTTAACAGCTGTTCGGTTATATACCCTCCCCCCGTTGTTATAATACAGATGCGGAGGTGTTTCAAACAAAGACCTTTACCATAGAGTACATGCTAAAGGTCACTGCAGAAGTGGAGGATAACCAATATGACTTGATGGAAGGTGTCTCGCATGACAATACTGAGAAGCTAAAAGGACACATTTCATATTTGTATGAGGGATTGAACGTTAAGGGCACGTTAAATTGGGGCTGCACAATGTTTCATTCCAGCATCGCCAGTGCGTTTTGAAAATGTTCTATAGTCACATAGCAGGATGTGCAATGTCTCGAAAAATGTATATTGATGAACTGAAGTGGATTTATATTGATTTCTATGGACACCACCCTTCTGTTTTATACACAGATGAGCCCCATTTTTTATTTTAAACAACATGCATTATTATTATTATTATTATTATTATTATTATTATTATTATTATTATTATTGATATTTTTGTCCTGGGTTAATATGAAAACTATTTAATACAGTCTTAATAAGTATCAACTGGTGTTTTGAAATATATGAATTAATTTCTTCTAATTTAAACACATCTCATTATCTTTCACTTAATCCTCCACAGGGGGCGTGGGGGGTTGCCCATGGCGATCCATGGTAGAAAGGTTTTGAGGGCTGGGCGGATATACCTCGTGAGGGTTCCAATCCATCACTTGTTTATATATATATATATATATATATATATATATACATATATATATATATATATATATATATATATATATATATATATATATAGTAAATCCAACTCTATAGCATTATATAGCAAGTTCAAAACATGGCTTTCACTGAAAAACAGGTCAATATAATTATCAATAATCAGTTTTTAACTAAATATCAAGACAAATCAGACATGGAATTTATGTTATTTAGCTTTTTGCTTTAACTATAAACCATCATCATCATTACATCTGACAAAAAATGGAAAGAAAGAACATTCAAAGGTTCTCAGCTTGTTAGCAGCCCACTGTGTGTACTAATTCCTCAGTTTAATAAGAACAGCCGTGTCATTGGCTTTTAGCTCACAGGAGCCAGCATCGTTTTGTCAATGAATGCGTTGGGGTTATTTGTAGTAATTTGATTCGGTTACAGTGAATCTGTTCATCAGATCAAACCAACAGTCAGATGAGTAAAAAAATCCCCCCAATTTAATTAAACATGCCTTAATAATACTCATAATCAGCTTTTTGTTTTAAACAATTACAGGGTATTTTTTTCCTAAAACTAATCATTTATTCTTTCATTATTTAAAATGATGCCCAGGGCTCATCTGAGATTATGCATGGAATCTGAAAACATGTTTTTATTATTCGTCTTTGATTTATTTATTGGAATAATGTTTAATTTTTAAAACCGACCATTCCAGAATATTGTGAATACATGAAACTATAGGACATAGAATGAAATATGGAGCGTATCAGTAGATGCCAGATCGAGGCTGGGATTCAAACTGGAAGCTATATGTTATGTTGCCCTTTCTCAGCTTTTTTCAACTTATCTCTCAATTCTGTGCGGTTGCATTAATTAACCTTTCTACTGACACGTTTGTGGTTTTTCCTGTCTCTGTGTGTGCACATCAGAGAGAGAGAGAGGTGGAGAGAGAGAGAGAGAGAGAGAGAGAGAGAGAGGTGGGGGGCAATGTTCCATATGACATGTGTTTTCAGGGTTATTATAGAGAAGGTTGTCAGATTCAGACACACAGTAGTCTTTTTATTTATTAATTGCCAGGGAGATTTTTACAGTTGTGTAGGTTGTTGCAATTGTCAACAATGATGCCTTTGTCAATTGTCAACAATGATGCCTTTCAAATGCCATCGAATAAGTATATATGATCTTTGATTGAGCTGAATACATTGCAAATATATCAAATTAACAGTTCAACAGGTTCAAATTCCAGGCCTGGTGAAGTTTGCATGTTCTTCCCGTGTCCATGTGGGTTTCCTCTGGGTTTTCCAGTTTCCTCTCACAGTCTAAAAACATGGATTCAAGCTAAACTAAATGCTTTAAATTGCCCCATATGATGTGTGTGTCTGTGTGAGTAAATGACTAGTAGAGGATTAATCAGAAGATAATGAACAAATGAATGAATAAATAATTAAGCCTTTTTAATTTGTAAACATTTTTCTTCGCTGGGGTATTTCAGATGTCGGTGGTTCAGTTGGTTGCTGTATTTTAAAGAGTAGGTGCAGGAGAAGCAATGTGACAGATGGTGATCCTCAATACTCAACTTGCCTTTAATAGAAAACAATAGGTTTTTATAGTTAAGCAGTTAAGAGCTCTGTTTCTACATATTTTTGAATGGTGATTTTGACTTTATCTGTAGGCATGTGTCAGAACAGTTGCTTTTTGTTCCTGATCCATATAACAGCACCATCCCTCTTTGATTAAAGTTTTAATTTACACAGAAGAAACAAGTGTGCTTTGATTGCAACATCCTGCTGTCTGAGTCCGGTTCCTAACTTATTTGATGGTCTGTTGAGTCACAAACAGCAATATGTGAAGGAAAGTGCTGTCAAAGATGTTCATTTCAGCAGAATACAATTATGTGCTATTTGACTCCCGGCTGTGGATCGCTGCCGGAATTCAAACTTGCAATCTCCCGACTATAGGCCGAGTACTCTGACTGTCTCTGCACACGGGAGCCTGTGTTTTCCCTTTCTTAGATCATACTAATTTCTCTCTGGGCTCAGGGTATATTTGTGCTCCATCTTTAAGATTGCCCCACTGCCATCAGCTCACAACAATAAAACCTCAAGGTAAAAAGCTTTTGAAGCTTTTTTCCCAATTTAGCAGACAGTTTACGATGGCTTTCCAGACACATCAGGACATGCTGCATGAACAGGAGCAGTATAGTATGGTAAAGAAAAGATGCTCAAAAATCCAACAGATCTGTGTTAGATGATTACTGATCATTCTGTCAGCAGTTGTGGTCAATCACTAAGTAAACTAACTAAACTTTATTTCATAAAATTCATTCATTCATTATCTTCGCTTAATCCTCTGTTGGGGGACATTGGGGGGCTTCCTAATGCCCATCCAGGGGAGAACATTGGGGCGCACACAATCTATCACAGGGTACACACTCACTTACACAAACACACTCTATATGGGGCTATTTAGAGCATTCAATTGACCATGAATCCATGTTTTGGAACTGTGGAAGGAAACCGGAGAATCCGGAGGAAACCCGCGTGAACACTGGGAGAACAGGGAAACCCAGATTGGGATTCGAACCTGGATCCCCAGCGCTGAGAGGCAAACATGTTAACCACTAAGCCACCGTGCCACCCAGGTTATAGTTATTAATAATCATAACAGTTTATGTTAAAATAATAAGGCATTTTCGTGAATTAAAAGGTGTTGTTAGTCAAGTGGAGAACAGTTATTGGTTTTATAAAATGGTTAAAAACACTTTATAATAAGAAAAACAAGGTTTGATTTGATCGCGTGTTTATTAAAAAACATATGCTGGGTTATATATTGCTGTTTTAATGTTCATCTCAAGGAGATATTGTTCTTGTCATTTGTATAGACAGTAAAATGACTTATTATTATTACACTCCTTTACATTACGCCATCAATTTATTTATTTTTTAGTGTTTTCATCTTTGATTATTCGATTTGATTAAAGGCGGCATGGTGGCTTAGTGGTTAGCATGTCTGCCTCTCAGCACTGGGCATTCAGGTTCAAATCTTGATCTGGGGGGAGTTTCCATGTCCTACCCATGTCCGTATGGGATTTCTGGGTTCTTTGGTTTCCTTCCACAGTCTAAAAACATTGATTCAAAGTAGATTGGCTGCTCTAATTTACCCCTATTGAAATTGCTCCTGTATAGTGTGTGTAAGTCTGTGTGTGAGGGTATGTGCCAGTAATGGATTGGCATCCTGTCTTGGGTATATTAGCGCTCAAAACGTTTATTTTCTGGATGGGCATAGGGAACCCCTTCCTCCCCTTGACCCTAGTCCTTTTTATTGGATTAAGTGGAATATGATGGGATGAGATGGGATTATTATCAATTTTAGTTCAATAACATCCTTTTAGATTTGCTTTAGAACCAAACTAAACTAATATGAACTAGAATTTGTGATCTGTGTCAACTGTGCTTGACGGTTTGGAATAGGAACACTGTGCGACTGAGTGTAACACATTGGATGTCAGCTAGGTCAGGCTGTTAAAATTGTGCATAGATGGTGGTGCTCCATGGTCATGTTTGTGGAGATGAAACTGAGATTATCATAAAAAAGTGCAAAAAAAAAGTGTCTTCACAGAGAAAGAAACTGCTAACAAAATGAACAACAGCTCAGGAACTCTAAAGCAAGAAGTGGATTTCCATCAAGCTTTTGTTAACTTTATGGATTTTGATGGAAACCAGATCAAGACTACCTGTCATAACCTAAAAGCTTTGGTGGATTTATGTTGTAGGATTCAGGATTTGGGAGATTTGATTCCGGCAGGATCAAACCAGTTATCTGCAGGAGCAAAATGACTCAGCCGCAATTAAAAAACAAGCCTTTATCTGCAGACATCACAGGTCAACCTCACTAAATCTTCTGATGAAAAGAAAAAAAAGCTGGTTTCATCATCCAGCTAATGTCTGGTAGTGTTAACAACAAAAGACTGTCGACTTCATTAATATCATAGTTGTAGATCGAAAAGATCATACTACATATGGATCTAAAAGTAAAGTAATTGAGATTGAGATTCTAACATTATCTTATCTCATTGTTTTCAATTTAATTCTTTAATTTTTTCTCCATGCCCATCTAGGGAAGAACGATTCGGACACTAGGCATAAACACCCAGGACAGGGCACCAATCTATCACTGAGCACACACTTATTTAGAGCAGCCATCATGCATTGAATCAATGTTTTTATACTGTGGGAGGAAACCGGAGAGCTCGGAGCAAATCCATGTGGACTCAAAGAGAACATGGAACCTTCACCCAGATTGGGATTCAAACCTGGATTCCCAGTGCTGAGAGGCGAACATGCTAACCACTAGGCCACCTTAAGCCCTTAGTTTCTAACATCTATATTATATTTTATATAGTATTATATCATTTAAGGATGTGGTAGCTCAGTGGTTATGATGTTGGGCAAACAATCAGAAGATTGTGGATTCAAATCCCACTGATTTGAGCAAGACCCATAACCCTCTTTACTACAGGGAGGTTGTAGCTTTAGATAAAAGCTTCTGGTCAATAACCAAATATGAATATATGTAATATTTTTAGATTTTTTTTGAAGTACATTGTTGAGCATCAGCAGCTCAGTGGTAGCTGTTCTGCGTTCAAAACCTGAGTGCAGGACTTGGGTTTATTCCATAGAGGGTTTGCATGTTTTCTTCATGGCTGCTTTTTTCATTAGGTTGTCCTGTTTTCTCCCAATTCAAAGGCTACAGATGAACAGAAGATAGAGAATAGCTCCAGGTGTGAATGTGTGCTGCAAGGTCTGTCTGCACTGTGATATATATAAACATATATATTTATGCCTTATATAAAGTGCTTCTGGGCGGCACGGAGGCTTAGTGGTTAGCACATTCGCCTCTCAGCGCTAGGGATTCCCAGTTCGAATCCCCATCTGGGTGGAGTTTCCATGTTCTCCCCGTGTCTGCGTGGGTTTCCTCCGGGTTCTCCGGTTTCCTCCCACAGTCCAAAAGCATGGATCAAGTTAATTGAATTCTCAAAATTGCCCCATTTAGAGTGTGTCTGTGTGAGTGAGTGTGTGCCCAGCGATGGATTGGCGCCCTGTCCTGGGTCTATCTGCCCAGCGCCCGAGACGTTCTCCCCTGGATGGGCATGGGGAACCCCACCGCGACCCTAATAGAGGATAAGCGGGAGATAATGAATGAATGAATGAATGATAAAGTGCTTCTATATCTCATCTCATTTTGTTATCTTCCGCTCAATGCTATGCTTGCATAATTCATGGGTCGGGGGGGGGGTTCCCTATGGGGTTCTTGGGGAGAACATTTGGGGCACTGGGCAGACACTCAGGACACCAATCTATTACTGGTCATACAATCACTTGCACAGACAGACTATACAGGTGCAACTTCCATCTATCCATTATCTTCTGCTTAATCTTATATTAGGGTCCCGGGGGGGGTTCCCCATGCCCATCCAGGGTAGAACATTTCGGGCGCTGGGCAGATACACCCAGGACAGTGCGCCAATCTTACACTGGGCACACACTCACTCACTCACTCACACAGACATATACACTCTATATGGGGCAATTTGGAGAATTCAATTGACTTGATCCATGTTTTTGGACTGTGGAAGGAAACCAGAGAACTCGGAGGAAACCCACATGGACACGGGGAGAACATGGAAACTCCACCCAGATGGGGATTTGAACCGGGAATCCCTAGTGCTGAGAGGCGAACGTGCCAACAACTAAGCCACCGTGCCACCGGGTGCAGTTTAGAGCAGGTAATTTACCTTGAATCCATGTTTTTTGACTATGGGAGGAAACTGGAGAACCTGGAGGAAACCCATGTTAATCTTTACACTAACCCATGACTCCACCCAAATCGTGACTCGAACCTAGATCCCCAGCCCAACGAGGCGAAGGTCCTAACCACTTTTTTTTCTAACCTTCTATTTTTATGTCATTGCTCTATATGGGTACTGAGATAGGCTTCAGCACCCCAGGACCCTTTTTAAGCTAAAAATATGAATGATCACTTGTGGTGTAATCCACTCTCAGCCCTAAATTCTATTGACTCCTGGTGTCATTCTTTCTCATTGCATCCCTCTTCACATTAATGCTTTTCGTAAAATGACCCATGTGTCCATTATAATCAGCTAATTGCCAGTTAAAGCAAAGTAATTGGCAATTTGCGCTGTTGTGCAGATGCCAACCTCTTAGTCGGCTGGTACCCATATTTATTCACCATGGTCTTAACACATGTATCTCATATGAAAAGATGAAGGACGCTGAATAAAAGGTGGAGGAGAAAGATACATTTTTCACTTTGATGAATTCAGCATACTGCAATTGTTTGGAGACATTTTTCTTTTTCGCTCAAGGACATGTTCCGTGGTGAAGGCGTGTTGTTATTTCATCGTTATGAGTTTAATAGTCCGTGCTGAAGACGAGTGTTTTTTTCATTGTCAGCATAAGTATGTTAAGTGTTTGCAGAAAAACATGGAAAAAACGTCATGAAATCTCAAATAATAATATTAATGTTAATTCTACTAATGTAGATTGATATCTGATGATGTTTTAATTTGTATTCAAAGGTATATTTGTCATAAAGCTGGCTGTGTGCGTTTGTTTTGTATTGTGTTGTAGTCCACTGCAAACAGACTTGAGAACCCAACTGCATAGTCATGGCCTTGTCTCTGTTGAGGGCTGGAGATGACTCAGTTATTAAGATAATCCTACTGCAGAGCCTGTGTTCTGTTGAGTTATGAATATTGCCTCCTCTGCATTTTAAAAATACATGGACAGCACTGGAATGTTTACGTCTATAGGGCCAACTTATAGACATTTGTTTTTAACTTCTTATTTCTTCTCCCGTGCTTATTATTAATGCACTATTACTTTGCTTTTTATAAGCTATGAAAATACAAAAGCCATAAAAAAGATATTGCTGTAGTTGATAAATCCAATCAGCAGTTAGGTAGGTATATTAGCCAGGCAGCATGGTGGCTTAGTGGTTAGCAAGTTTGCCTCTCAGCACTGGAAATCAGGTTTGATTCCAGATCTGGGTGGAGTTTCCATGTTCTCCCTGTGTCTGCGTTGGTTTCCTCCGGTTTCTACGGTTTCCCCCCACAGTCCAGAAACATGGATGCAAATTAGATTGGCTGATTATCTTGACCCCTATACACTTTGTGTGAGTGCCCAGCAAAAGATTGGAACCCTGTCCTTTATGTATCTGCCCTGTCCCAACCCCCACCTCGATACCCTGGTCTAGAATTAAGTGGAAGATAATAGATGGATGGCATTGCACCCTTTCATTCACATAAAACATGGCATGAGAGAGTGAGATACCATCAAAGATCCACTCACAAACTTGACGATGTTTTAGTGGTGTTGTTGTAGGTAACCTTACAAATGCAATCTAATATGTTTTTTAAAGTGATTACATGGTTCTTAAACATTTGCAACTTCTGTATTTCGTTTCTAAAACCCTAAAGAATAGATTCAGATATACTGAAGTATTATTCACAGAGACTGCTGACAGGGTGTTATATACTGCATGCATCTGCACCTTCTTTAGAGTGACCATAACGTCTTTCTATCTCTGATGTATATTTGTGGGAACTACTGTATGTGTGTGTGTGTGTGTGTGTGTGTGTGTGTGTGTGTTTACAGGTATATATAACAATGTGTTTGCACAATCACATTGTGAAGACCTTATGCAATTGTGAGGGCTGCAATTGGTACCCACAATGTAACTCAGTCAGTTTCAAGGTGAAATCATTCAATGCACAATGCATAAAAACAAGCTTTTGTGTGTGTGTGTGCGTGTGGGTTCTATACGTATTTATTCTTCACACAAACCTCACACTGTTCTTATATAAAAACATATTTGAACAATTGAACTATTTTTATGGGTTTTTGAAAATCATGTCTTAGCTGTCACATGACAGACACCAATCTGGAAAGATAAGAGCTAACGTGTTTTCTGGAATAAATGAAATCAGCTATTCATACTTTTTAAGTTTAATCTGTGTCTGGTTAACATTTTGATTGAAGACAGAAATTGCACAGTGACCAACATCTTTTGTTGTTCATCATTAAGTAATAACAAAATAATAATTCAAAAAAATATGCGTCCAAGAAGGATGTTTTAAAACATTTGACATTATTCATGCTAGAGTTAGCTGATTAATCGTTGTTGCAATTAATCACGATTAAAAACGTTTTAATTAATTGTAAGGGCACCTTAAAATCCTCATGACTATTATTAAAAAATATGCATTATGCCGGTAGAACTTTAGACCAAGTGGCGCAACTCACACAGAACAAAAATAAAGTTATTCCTGTTTGTTTTCTTTGTCCTTACAGGAAAAAACACATTTTTTTTCAAATCGATATGAATATGTACTGATATTTTTTTCACGTAAAAAGACTATTTTGTGTTAATATTCAGCAAAAGCACTGCGTTGTCATTTTTCGATAGCCAAATGTTATTTCGTGTTTGCATTAAATAAGTAACAAACATAAAAAGACGTTTATTGTTCCTGTGATTTCTGCCACTTTTTGCTGTAGTTAATTATTATGTAATATTTGTAATCAGAATCAGAATACTTTATTAATCCCCAGAAGGACATTGCAGTTTTTACGGATGCTCCATCCGTGTTTATATATACAAAATCATTCATTAATTCATTATCTTCCGCTTTATCCTATATTAGGATTACAGGGGGGGTTTCCCATGCCCATCCAGGGGAGAACGTTACGGGCGCTGGGCAGATACACCCAGAACAGGGCGCCAATCTATCGCTGGGCACACACTCACACACACAGACATGCACACAAACACACTCTATATGGGGCAATTTGGAGAACTCAATTGACTTGATCCATGTTTTCGGACTGTGGGAGGAAACCGGAGAACCCGGAGGAAACCCACGTGGACACGGGGAGAACATGGAAACTCCACCCAGATGGGGATTCGAACCGGAAATCCCTAGTGCTGAGAGGAAAACGTGCTTACCACTAAGTCACTGTGCCGCCCCTATATAATATTATACATTTGAATAATTATCCTGATTACATTATTGCACAGTAAAGTTTTTAACTGAGTAAGGAGTTATATAATCATAAAATTGTGATTATTACTTTAACTGTACATTAACCGTACCACCAAAATCTCTAATAGTCTGCTTTCTAATCCATATTTATTGGTATGATTAAAATTGTGTCATAAAAAGTATTAAATTCAGTTTGCTGCAAAAAATATGCTATAAGGTCTGGAAAAAACTGCTATTTCAATATACATCATTACACGCAGCCTGAACCCCCTGGGGAGCACTTGGCTGATTACAGAAGACTAACAGCAAAGATATAAACGTCGTCCCTGCAAAGTACAAGTCACATCAATCATATTTCAGAACATTACCTCTTACAGACAGAAGTAATTTGTTTTCATTTTGTCATGTTGCCTTATCAGGATTCATATTTCATAAAAGAATGGCTCATGAACATTAGCCTCTTATCATCAGAAAAGCGAGTCTAAGAAATACCAGTGAGTAGCTGCATAAATGTGGAGTCAACACTGTGAGAGGAGCCTATCCTATATATTCTATGCTGTGTAATATATAGAGGTAGGTTGTTTTAAAGCTTGGCTTAGTGGTTAGCATGTTCACGCATGGCTTTCAGGGTTGGGGATTCCAGGTTCAAATCCCAATCTGGGTTTCCATGTTCTCCCTGTGTCTCTTCATGTCCAAAAACATGGATTTAAGTTAAATTGAATGTTCTAAATTGCCTCATATAGAGTGTGTTTGTGTTTGTCTGTGTGAATGAATGTGCCTATTGATAGATTGGCACCCTGTCCTGGGTGTATTTGCAGAGAACCCAAAACGTTCTCCACTGGATGGGAATAGGGACCCCCCCCTTCCCCCACAACTATAGTAGAGAAGCTTTGAATCCACAATTAAAACGGCTCGGCGGACCTCGGGGTACCGTGCGGGCACATGCAGATATAGGAGCTCAGAGTTGGGCGAGTTTATTTAAAGCTTTGAAAACAAATGAAATTATCTTAAAATGAATTCTAAAATGCACAGTAAAACCAGAATGGGAGTTATGTGCCCCCTCTTACCTGATCCCAGTAGAAGTGGGGCAGCAGCCTTCGGCACCAACTGGAGGCGCTTGAGGGAGGACTGGCTGACTCCAAGCTAAAGCGCATTACAGTAATCCAGCCGAGACGTGAAAACAAAATAGATCACTTTATCACTTTCTTACTAATCTTACTAACAAATTTCGACCAGACGCCAAAATCCTTTTTTCCTAAGATATAAACCAGAACGTTAGTAACAACTCAAACTACAATTTTAAAAAAGGGATCAAAAAAAAGAGAAAGCATTCAAAGGTTGCTGTATTATGTTCTTCAATTTTGTATACGCCTGTTGTGTGTGCCAGGTCTCCCCTGAGAATTTAAGAAGTAATAAAGCTGTTAGACTTTTTTTAAGCATCTATCATGTCTCCAGCCTCACACAGTTTGTCTTACATTATTGTCGAGTGCCTATTTATCAGGTTTTTCTTTGCTTCTTCTCCGTTAATCCCACGTCTTGTCTGTTGCGTTCCTGGTGTTACACCAACCAGGCTGGGATATCGGATTCCACCTCAGATGTGGGCCACATCCTGGTAAATGCTGTCATAGAACATGACTAATATGTAAGCAACATCGATAAATATTTGTAAGCACATTATCACATCCAGAAGCACGGGTTGTGTTACATGATGTCTCGACTCGTCAGCCTGCACATGTGAATATATTTAGTAACAGAGCTGAGCAGAGTGATTTAATTCAGTTACAACAATTACTGCACCAAAACTGGATTTCTATTGGACCTGTGGTGTTGCAGTCCTGCAGGGTGCTGGCCTCAAGTAGTATTTCTAATTTTGGAAAATGGACACCTGATCTTTACATTCTGTACAGTGGTTTTCTGCGCTGTTGATGCTGTGTGGTCGCTCCAAGAGGATGAGTCCCACACTGAGTCTTGGTCCTCCAAGGTTTCTGCTTTAAAAAAACAACAAAAACAGGGAGTTTGAAAGTAGTACAGGCACTGAGGGAGGAAAGGTGGAGCCAATGGAGATGCAGACGTTTTACAGTAGTGCATGGTCCTAAAGCAGCTTTACAGCATTCTAAGCTTGAAGCCACACAGAGCAAGCCAAATCAAGGGGGGGGGGGCTCCTTGTGATGGAGCACAGCATAGTAGCTCAGTGTTTAGGGTGTTGAGCTATCAATCAGAAGGTTGTGGGATTAAATCCCAGGTCCACTTAAGTTCCCACGTGAGTCCTTGAACAATGCCCTTATCCCTTATTGGGACGATGTGGTCAACCCTGTGCTTGTTTGTGGGTCGCTTTGTACAAAAGTTAATAGATCTAATGTAAATGGAATGCAAATGTGGAGGAAGGCGGAGTCAACAGCAATGTTTATTAGAAGCAATTAACGCACCTGACGTGGCTTTACCTGATGAATTTTTGCAGACTTTAAATGTTATAACATCTCATGCTGCCAGGAGAGAGATTACATAGAAAAACAGGTGCGGGACTTTTGGCACAAATGTAACCAGGGGTAAAACAAATGAGGACAGGAGACAGGAATTCTCAGCAAAAGGACCAGGCTTTATTACATACTGTTTTGAAATGTTTTTAAATCACAGCTGTGTGGCTGATGTTGCCAAAAGTCCCGCTCCTGGCGTTCCATGGAATCGCTCTCTCCCAGTGGCATGAGATGTTACAGCTTATAAGGCTACACATGTTCATCAGGCGGTGCGTCAATTACTTCCAATGACCATTGCCATCAGCTCCACTTTTCCTACCAGTGTTTTTTTCTTTGCCACTGTCGCTTCGGCTTGCTCTTAAGGGGGTTAATGCTGAAAAAATTTACTTGAACTTAAATTTAAACTTACATTACAGTCAATATTGTTAGTGATGAAGAGCAGAAAAGAAAGATGTTAAGATCTGTATAGGAGTCAGTGCTGGAGTTCATCCTCAAGGTGAAGGCTGTGTCGGCACGAAAATGCTTCCATGCCAACGTCCTTCTTAGTTTGTACTTTTCAGTAGGGGCCTTGTCAGCTTCTCTAAAATTCTAAGCATTAGAGAAGAAATAAAGACGTTAGACACTTCTTCAGCATCCATCAAATCCTCAGCATGACAGCATTTGGCATTCATGTCATTGTCTGCTGCCTGTTTATCTTGCTCTTCCCCTCCGTCTCTCTATTATATGCTGTTGCTGCCTGCGTTTTTGATTTTGAACCAAGTAGACTGGCATGAAGCTCTTTTATCTGATTACATCTCTGAAGTCTATGCCATCCTGGTAAAGGCGGCTGACATCTTGAAAGAAGTTATGTTTCATTGGTGTTTTTAAAAGATGCGTCTCTTCGGGATATCATTTGGTTTGGGTGGGAAAGCATGTCAGTTGTAGATCTGTCTGCATTTCTGTCCATCAAATGTACAGCTAGCATTATGTTCGTTTGCTCATGTTGATTTATTTATATTGATACTGCTATAATTAGTCTATTATAAATTAATAGACTAATCAATTATTAATTCTGTCAAATTGACTTCTTTAATCACATATCCTTCCCTTTACTGTTTGACAGCATCTGAATCCATTGAGAATTGTAACATGGTACGGCATGGTACTTATGGTGGGTATTAGCAGACCTAAGTGCATAAATTAATATATATAAGTTTATAAAATGGCGGCACAGTGTTTGGCACGTCTGTCTCTCAGCACTGCAGCTTCAGCTTCAAATCCCAGTTTCCATGTTCTTCCCATTTCCATGTGGGTCTCTTACAAATTCTCCGGTTTCCACCCACAGTCCAAAAACATGGATTTAAGGTGAATTGGGTGCTCTCAATGGCCCTATATAGTGTGCGTGTGAGTATGTGTTTAACATGGGCAATGGGAACCCCCCTGCAACTCTAATATTGGAATAAGTGGCAAATAATGGATGGATGGGAAAGTCACAGAAGTGAGGGGAGAACATGCAAAACCCACACAGAAAAGCCTAGTGCTACCCACTGAGTCACAGGGATATTACACATTTAGTTATTCATGAGTTTTAAGTTGGGGTGAATGACACATACTCATTCGGATTAATAACACTTGCATACTGCCCCGTTCTGTCCAGAATTCAATGCCATATCCTTTTGTTGTCAGGCTCTTTACACTCCGGGGATATGGTCCTCTCTCATTCATCTTTTTGACACTGGCTAACACAATGAAGGCTGTGTGGGTGCTAGATCTTTTCTACCCTGCTGCATGACTCATTTGAGCTAGAGGAGGGGTAGTAGAGAGATGAATGAGAAATGCAAGGGAAAGAGGGTCAGGGCAAGGAAAGGAAGACATAAATAACTCCAAGCTACAGGTGTGCATGACATCTTACACACACTCACACACACACACACACACACACACACACACACACACACACACACAACACACTGCTACTCTCTAGCCAAAAGCTTAAGTACCCGGAAAATTAATTGGAGCTCTTGGCAAACAAAATATATTGGTCGAGGTCTTCAGATCCCCCTCTTTAGGCCATCTTTCTTGCAATGACTGCCCTGTTCTCACCTTTTCATGCAGTCAGAAATAACTCTCACATTTAGCCTTTATTGTGGTCCCTCTGAAACTGACTAAATGATGCATTACTGCAGTGCAACATCCTTTTTTCCTGCCTGCTGCCTGGGTATGAAAAGCACATACACACACTCACACACACACACACACACACACACACACACAAAACAAGTGACACAATTGCACCGCGATATGCACTCTCTTCATACAGCATAAAAGTCCAGGTTCTTTTCAGTGATGAGACTGCATGTCCTCCCTGTTTCCATGTGGGTTTTCTTTAGCAGCTCCAGCATCCTTGCACAATCCAATGGCATGCTGGGACCTGACTAAATAATAAACTGTTATAAACATCATACTAGACAATACCATACTATCTTTATATATTTTCTTTGGTTCTTAAAGTCTTTGTAAATATATATGGTATAAACATGTATATACATAGCAATAATGAAACACTTGTATATTATATATATATTGTTCCATTATTATCTTGCAAAAAAGGGGTCAACTAACACGAGTGGATGAATACCCAGTGGTCCACAGTGACAGACAGGTACACCTACATCTAATTATGTTTGGATAATTTCAGATCCTCCCTGTCATCGTCCTTGGCAACAGGAAAAAAAAACCTCTAGTCATTGTGTTACATTTAAACATTGTATATTTAAAAAGATTTATGTCGTTTGATGGGACATAAAGCATTTTATTCTTAAAATTGATGATTCTTATCAGACATTCAGTGAATAAACTTCTCTGCCTCTAGTCTATACTTCACATTTTAATAGTTTCTAAAAAAAACTATACAGTGGAAGGTAAACTATATACTCAGAAAGGTATGTGGTCAGCCAACATCATATATATATAATGTTATCTTCTGCTTAATCTCTTACTAGGTGGTCCTTACTAGGGGTTTCCCATGCCCATCCCGAGGAGAACAATATCCTCAGGACAGGGTGCTACTCCATCGTTGGGCACACACACACTCACTTAATCACTCACACAGTAACACACACTATATTATGTCAATTTGGAGCAGCCAATTTACACATATTATTAGACTGTGGGAGAACCTGGAGGAAACTCACACAGACATGGGTAGAACATGAAAACTCCACCCAGAGCTGGATTCAAACCTGGATTCCCAGTGCTGAGATGGACGAGCTAACCACTAAGCCAACTCTTGACCCAGTTTGCTGTTCAGATTTTAAAACCATTGGCATTCCAATAAAATAAAGTTTCTGAACTTTTGCTGTAACAGGCCATGAGGAAAGCTAGAAACGTTTAAACGAAATATATGATCTAAGAGATTTATAGAACAAACCTCGATAGTTTGGAAGCATTTCATATACTTTTTGGTTATATGATGTGTTTACTTGAATGCTATAAGAATGCTGTATGTACACGTGTATAGGTTCATTTAGTGCATGTGCATAAATAACATTCGTGTGTGTTGCTGTGTGCGGTTACCGCTTGTTCAGCAAGAGCAGGACGAGCTAAGCTTTTCACTGACACCCCCTAATTCCGGTAGTGCTAATCTGGCCTGTATGGGGGTAATTAAGCAGAGATGAGTCAGATGTGTGTAGTGTGTGTGTGTGTGTGTGTGTGTGTGTGTGTGTGTGTGTGTGTGTGTGTGTGTGTGTGTGTGTGTGTGTGTAATGCTGGGGTTTTAGAAATGCAGTGTTAATGTGGTCTAATCAACAACAGTAGTGCACAATGGTAGTGAAACCGTGCCCCAGCTACTGCCTCCAGCAGTCTAATGGAGCATTCAGGAATGCATCCAACCTCTAGATCGTCCTTGTGATAAATATCTCATTTAAGTTTGACCAAGAGAAAAAAAAAGACAATTCAGATAATTGGTTATCTCTTTAAAACGTTATGAAATTGTCTTGAAGGCCATCGCTAGCTGTAGAACGATCTATTTAGAACTGCTTTTCTTTGTTTTTATTAATGACATTGCAGTGTCCTTGTGACTAACAGCATCCACTTTAGTTCAAAGTACACTGAATGGCCACTTCATTATAAATAGCAGTTTGGTAGCGTATTGGACCTCCTCTGGCCTTGAGGCCGACGGCAGTTTATCGAGGCCCAGATTTCACTAGGTGTTGAAATTATTCTGCCTTAATACTGACACCTGTGGTCAGAATATGCTATTTTGCCCAGTTCACACTACATCATTTTGTCCATGATATTCCATTTGCCATCGGGGCAAGGAATCAGATGAGAGGTATTTAAATTTTTATCAAAGTCAGCGAGATATGCTGTTCACTCAGAAATTGCTCAGCATGGTATCGTGTCATTTCCATTATAACTCATCCATCCATTATCTTCTGCTTTATCCTCTACTAGGGTACCCATGCCCATCCAGGGGAGAACATTTCGGGTGCTGGGCAGATACACCCAGGACAGGACGCCAATCTATCACTGGGCACACATTCACTCACACACACACACACACACACACACACATACACAGAAACACATATGGGGCAATTTGTAGAATTCAATTTATCTTGATCCATGTTATTTTTGGACTATGAGAGGAAACTGGAGAACCTGAAGGAAACCCACGCAGACATGAGGAGAACATGAAAACCCAATGTTGTGATTGAACCGGGAATCCCTAGTGCTTACCACTAAGCCACCATGCTGCATTTTCATTATACTTATTTATTTAAATTTTAATGACAAAATAGAGACATGACCAAAAATCACAAGCGCTGACAGGCTGGTATCTTTAACCTTTAGCCTTCAGCCTCTGGTTCGATTGGCGGCCCCACCAAACACTATGATTAAAGTGCCCTTGATAAAGGCACCTAACGCCAATTGCTCCCCAGGCGTCGTATCCAAGGCTGCCCGCCGTTCTGGGCACGTGTGCTTACTTCACTCAGTGTATGTTTCACTGCACAGATGGGTTTAATGTGGGGGATTTATTCCTCCGTGTGTAAGCACAGTAGGCCAAAAAGATCACATTATCACTTTATCTTATCACTTCAGATTGATGGCCCAACACCCTAACCACTGAGCTACCACAATCTTCCTCATTACTATTTATTTCCTATTCACACACTCACACACACACATACACACACACATACACACACTCAGCTCAGACAAAATGTCATTTCACTATAGCATTCAGTGTTGTGTTCCTTACTGGCTGTGTTTAAAGAATTTGTACAGTTCATCTCACTGTATACCCATAGTAGGTTTCCACAGAGGTCCCCTTCTATAATCAATATGTCGGTCTGTTCTCTGTTTACCTGGGTTCCAGCCAGATCAATAGCCAACACACTCAGGGTTATTCAAGACTATGCATTCAGCTCCATACTTCATCAGCCTGAAAGTGGAGCATGTGTCTGTACATGTGTTAAGAGTAAAGCACAGGAGCTTCTGATTATTGGATATGTGTCACACAATCAATCGATAGACCTTTCTAAATAGTCATTATTATTGTGTTAATTAATATTGATTCAACAGTAACAGTGCTTTAGTTGAGTTAAATAGTTGGTAAAGTCAAAATGAATTAATATATAATTAGGATATCACAAAAATAAGTCTCAGCTTTAAATGCTTGCTGGGTAAATATCACAGTTCAGGCTTTTCCTGAACGTTTTAGTTATGAGAGCAGTGTTTTTGCTTTAAATAAAAACAAATAGTGCCACAAACGTTCTCCCAATTACCAAGCTGTCTAAAAGTAAGTGTAATGCATATAAAACAATCTTTTTCAAGAAATTAGTTTGTTTAATCTGATTGGCTGAGCAGTTTGTCCAGCCGTGACGTTATTGACAATAATGCACACCTTTGAGCGCTTCACATTCATATCAATTCCTGATATACATCAGTTTAAATCATGTTGTATAAATAGAAATACAGATTCATTCAAACAGTTCTGTGAGTCCCGATAAGCACTTAGACTGTTGTTGCTATTGTTTATATATTTTAAGAGGAACCGGCATCCTGTTACTTAGCGTTCAACTTAAGCGCAATAAGGCGCTCAGTCGAGAGCGTGCATTATTGTGATTAAATCATGGGAACAATGTGTAACTGTGTCGAGCCTAACAACACCTCTTTTCTGTGATTTATTCACAATATCTCACACTCTCTTGTACATTCTTTCTTAAGTAAGCATGTTTTTAGTAGTTATACCATTATTATCTTATCATACTATTATTACTATTATACTCACTCCACTTGCTTTTTGTGTCAAGACATGACTTTAAATTTCATGACTTGTTCTAGGCTTCTTTCCCCCCTATTTTTTATGCGTTCCTGTGAGTTTATTCATATATTGCATTTCATAGTGTGCCGTCATATATTCGATTATCAATAAACAGATGTTGTGAAGTGCTACACCCTTATTGATTTAACCAAGTCACCAGTCCAGCAGCCTCTGTGGGAGCTGTTGATGCATAAAGGAGCCACACTCCAGAATTTAGTGTGTAAATTGACTGGCTCAGATAGATGTATGAGTAATACGTTATTGCCCCTAAGTTTCCCAGGATAAGTGCCAAAATCAATTTGCCAACAGATTTTAAAAATTAAAAGCTTCTGTCAAACCTTCATACATAAATTCAGACCTGTAGAGTTTCTCATATAACCTCCAGACACTGTCCAGAATAACAGTTAGATGCTTTCTCACTTTCTAAAATATTCCATTTGGTTTAAGCAGGTAGTGCATGGAAGTCTGAAATCAAGGCATCTATTCATTAAAAAGCAGTAGAGAATTTATTCATAACCAAGCAAGTCTCTTGTCATTCTTTAATTTGTCTGGCTATTTCAGCTTTAGCCCCTAATTACCAAACTTTCAAAATCTTGTATCGTCAAGTTAAAAATGATTACATAGTTAAGACATATCCAGACTTTCATTTGCTTACATGGAATACTCTGGACTCCATATTTTATACTAGGGAGCCAGATGAGTAAAGTCCAATTATCGTTGGGTCCAACTTCTACTAATGGTGTGGCACAGTGGCTTAGTGTTAAGCATGTTCGCCTTTGGGGATCCAAGTCTTGAGGTGAAGTAAATTGACTGCTTTAAATTGCCCCTAAATAGTCTGTGGGTGCGTTAGTGAGTGTGTGCCCAGAGATGGAGTGGCACCCTGTTCTGGGTGTATTTGCCCTGCACCTGAAGCCTTATCCCCTGGATGAACATGGGGAATCCCCCCCCCCCCTCCCACTATAAATTTAGCTTTGCAGCAGTTTTTTTAGAAACAAGTTGGAAGTTGTACTTTTAAACTACCCTCAAATTTGCATATTTGTAACCCTGAGATTACTCTCCAATTCTGAGATTGTTTCATTAATAATTATTAGCGATCGTATCTGTTTCTTTAAATGGTTGTCTAAAATCGTTAAACTGCTGTCAAGTTTTTCGTCAGTTATCCTCTTTTGTCATTGCAAATGACAAAATAATTGTTTTCTTGTGTTAAATGTTAAAATGATATGACAAGGCTCAATTGAACAATGTTTAGTTCTCAGATTTTTGTCTTTGGCTGTCTCGGGAGTGTGCGTCTGTGCACCAATTTGCATATTTAGTTCTTTTCCTTTTTGAAAACTAGTTCGAGGGAAACAACTTGACATCTGTTGTTGTTCTGTAAGAATTCCTAGCATTGTTTCTGGTGATTCACAGTCATTATCCGAAATAAAGGAGTCCGTCAGGCTGCAGGAGGAAGAAATGCTGTTTCATCACTGATATTCCTGTATTTGAATCATCCACGGCAATATTATTTATTTTAAGGAGCTATAAAGCTGAAAAGGAGTGAATTCCTATTGTTGTATTTGTTGCTTGTGTATAAAAGTGGGACAAATGCAAATGTGTTTTCTGCTATTCTTTTTTGAATAATACTCATTATTGAGGTCCAGAATTGAAATGATACATTACATTTGGTGGATTTGGTGGATGGTAATGTGAAATTAAATGTAACTTGTTGAAATACAAAAGTGCTGAGCTAAATGCTTTATAGGCGAGAAACACAGGTCAGCTACTTAAACCCATTAAAGCATGTCCAGTATACTATCAGCAGCAAAATACACCTCAAACCTTTACAAGTACTTTATAATCAACGTCGGAAAGTGCTGACCAAATGTTCGATGCAGGCTGTTTCAGGTTAATAATAAAAGTGAAACTGTAATCCTGTAGCTCAGCAAACACAAAAGTACAAACATAAAAAAAAATGAGCATCCATCTATTCTGTAAAGTCGCTTAAACATACGACTGTTTGTTGACTGCGGCTCTCTTTGCAGTTTGGGTTTCGGAATGATGTTTTAAGTCTTGTAACATGACTTTAAAAATGAATCGCAGTTGATTTAAATGCATCTCTGCATTAAGAACGATTGATTAATTGCTATTAAATACCAATATGCAGACGTAGCTGCCAACTGATAATGTAACTATATATTAACATATATATATATATATATATATATATATATATATATATATATATATATATATATATATATATATGCTTTATGTGTGGCACGGTGGCTTCGTGGTTAGCATGTCTGCATCTCAGCGCTGGAAATCTCTCCGTGGGTTTGCATGTTCATGTCCACGTGGGTTTCTTCTGGGTTCTCCGGCTTCCTCCCACAGTCCAATACATAGATTTAAGGTAATTTAGCTGCACAAATTTGCCCCAATTAGTGTGTGTGTGTGTGGGTGTGAGAGAGAGAGAGAGAGAGAGTTTATTCCCAGTGATAGATAGACACGCTGTCCTGGGGTTATCTACCCAAAATGTTGTTCTCCCCTGGATGGGCATGGGGAACCCCCCCACCACCACATGACCCCAAGAAAGGATTAAGTAGAAGATAATGAGATGAGATGATTAGATTTAAATGAAGTTTACTAAACCCATATAAATATCCAACACTGGTCCAAAAATAATTCATCCTCAAGGCAGGAATCTCATCTCTTAGAAAACTAAGCAATGCACATGACTGACAAGCTACGGAGTTAAAAATACACAATATTCTGGTCATTAAAATGTACTGTGATGGATTCGGTTTGTCTCAGAGAGTCTGATGTATTAATCCTGTAATTTAATTTAGCAAAAGCTTACATACTGCTTAAGTTAGTGATTTCCTAAACACAGCTCGTTACTGCTTGAATCTTTTAATAAGTAATTACATTACATCTTATTTATAGTGCTTTAGAAATCTTTTAATCTTTTAGATCTTTTAGAAAACCACAACCGAACTTGGATTGCAAAATGTTACACTGAGAAACATTTCCCATGCCCGTCAAACGTTTTGGGCACCGTTTTGGGCACAGATACACCAGAACAGGGTGCCACTCTAACGCTGGGCAACTGATCATCAATCAATTATACACTTTAAAAACCTGAATATAGTAAGTGTATCAGGTTGAACAAACCTGTAATATGTTGCCAGATATTTAATAAGTTTTAATATTTATCTCGATTTAAAAAACATAGATTATTATTATTTTATTATTATTAGGCCCTTTGTGCATTTAGTGTAGTTAACTGAATTGTTTCCAAATCTGCTACACCTCCACTACAAAACATATGGTTCCGGCAAATATGATTTGCTGAGCCGTTTGCCCAACTGTAAAATTATTAACAATAATACACATCTCTGAGATCTTCACATTCGTATCGATGCGTCATATTCAATACTTATTTTAAATCATTGATCAATTTCTGATGAGCACTAAACCTGTTGCAGCTGTTTTTTATGAAGTGTGTTCGGTAATTTGGACACTGCATGCCATTTTTAAATTGTTAGAGAAACCAGAATCCTGTTACTCAGCGATCAGCGCTAATCATAAAATCTGGACTGGATTACGTCTAGCAAGATGTTTCATAAAAAGCAATAAGTCACTCGAGGTTGTGCATTATTGTTAATAAATCACGGGAAAGATGTGTAACTGTACTTTGCTTTACGTCGTGCATACAAACACAGATTTCCTGTGATTTATATACAATAATGCATGCCCTCTCATATCTTATATCTTTATTAACATCAGCTCAGTTTTCATCAGCTCAGTTAACAAAGCTGTTACCTGGCAAAATTAAGCACAGGAGACAAAAGATCATCAGTGTTTTATTGTAAAATCAGTGACATTTTTACCTTTCCTCTGACCTCAGCACATGTCCAGCCTGCTGCTGTTACAGGATGTGGCATTAAGCAGCTCAGTCCTCCGATCGTGGACCTGCTATTAAATTTATTATAAAATGCTTCAGAGCTTTACAGCCTCACTGAAACACAGCGTCTTATAAAACCTAAGTAACTCTAACTCCAGGCATGTGTGTGTCTATAAAATGTTATGGTACGTGTGTTGCTTTTAAAAGCTCTTTGCCAAGTTTAAATTTATGCAGAAAGCAGAGCGACATGAATGGCTTTTCTTCGTGTCTGTGGTTGGCTTTTCTACAAGTGCTAAGTAAGCAAATACGGGAAACAATTGTATAAATGATAACTTCAGTGTTGTGAAAGGGCCACATGGGCTTACTGCAGTTCATAAAAACATATGTTACAACTGAATTCCTACTTGTGTCCTTGATATTTACAGGAATTAGATTTTAATGATCTATCAGCACTAGGATTAATATATTCTGCTTTACATACATAGCAGTCTGTGCAGTTTACAGTTACATGAACTGTAACAGTGCAGTTTTCATCCTTGGTTAAGAAACCAGCCTTGCAACCTGAAAGTCCCTAGTTTGATTCCAGATCCTACCAAGTACTATGGCAGAAGTACCCATGAGCAGTAACCCCAGTTGTTCTTTGGCGCCACATACTGGACTGCCCCTCACTCTTGTCGTGTTCTCACATCACTCAGTGTGTTCATATGTGTGTGTTTCACTGCACGGATGGGTTAAATGTGGAGTACTATTTTCTCCGTGTGCATATGCAGTAGGTGAAATAATTAGCTTTATATAAACATGTGATAGTTACGTACACGTATAAAGCTGATAATGATGGTAGAATCTAGTTGCAGGGATTTTTCACAGTTACACATTCACACATGCAGAGAACAGCTGGAGAACATATTCTTACATATTCTGAAGGGGTGGCATCTCTATCGAGCAAAAAGAGCAAAATCACATTCATGGGATTGCAGTGTTGTCAAACAACCTTGCCTCTTGCTTGCTGTGAATATCCCCGTCTACCAGAAGATTTTTTCACGCATAAGTCTAGTTACAATTTAGATGGAATTTCTGGAAATAAACTGGTTAAGATTGACCGGCTAATGACTAGAGTGAAAGATGCTTATTGCCCTAAATCAGTTAAAGTGATGGAGGCTAATAAAAACAAGCAAAATATTTTTAAAAATCTGTTTTAAAAAAACCAACCATATCATGTTAAATTACTTTATCATGTATTGTCATCAAAAGGAATTAATTCTGCTTTTGACGTATAAAATTTTGTAGAAAATGGGCAATTTATTCATAGAAAACAAAATTAATGAAATACCATTAATTAGTTAATTAATTGGTAAATTGTTTAATTGATTCATGTGTTGTCATCAACAATGAACAATTGGGCAACGGTTCAGCTTAATCAAATAACCGTAAGTGGGTGAAATAGCATTTGCAAACTTTTTACCAGACACAAAGACAAACAGATTAAGCTAATTAAAGGGGTGCTAATAATCCATCCATCATTATCTGAACATGGAAACTCAACCCAGATTGAAATTCGAACCAGGAATCCCTAGTGCTGAGAGGTGGACATGCTAACCACTAAGCCACCCATGATGGTAATAATAATAATTATTATTATTATTAATAAAATGTTATAGCTTTTGTGAAGCCCTGTTTAACATAGATGTATCACACAATATTTAAACTCTGACTTTCTCTTTCATCTTTCATATAATCTGTTAACAAACAAGATCTGGACCCCTGATTCATAATCCTAACTCTTATCTCATATTATCATCTTCCACTTAATCCTATACTAGGGACTAGGGACATGGTGTGGTCGTCCCCCCATACACATCCAGGATAGGATGATTTGGCTACTGGGCAAATACATTTATTGCAGGATGCTAATCCATCACAAGACACAAAGACACTACACACTACATGGGGGCAATTTAAAGCATTTACCACCCATGCACAGACATGTGGAGAACATGGAAACCTCACCCAGATTGGGATTCGAACCAGCACTATGAGGACTAAGCCACTGTGCCGCCCCTATTATATTGTCCATCTATCCTCATATATTATCTTCCACTTTATCCTATATTAAGGTCGCGGGGGGGTTCCCCATGCCCATCCAGGGGAGAATGTTTTGGGCGCTGGGCAGCTATACCCAGGACAGGCCGCCAATCTATCGCTGGGCACACTAATATTATGTACTGATAAATTATTGGCTAATACAATTAATAAATGACTGAATCAAAACCCACTACCAGATTTCTTACATGGTTTTTAATCCTGATAAACCGTATTTTCTGTTTCACATAACCTAAACAGTGGGTTAGAGATGTACACCTACACGCTTGTTTACAGAATCTATGTAGTTTAAAATGTTCCTGGCCATCATTCCCTCATAACATGTTGAAAAGCTGTTCTCAAGCTGTTCCTGTGCCAAGGCACAGGAAAGGTCTTTCTCAAATAGTTTTCTAAAGTAGTTTATGGTGAAACTTGTGGTAGGTTTAAGGTCATGGTTCAGATTTAGAAACAGTATCCACACAGCCTGATTCTTTATTTTCAAATATTGTTGGCAGTCACTAAAATCTTAAGACTTTTGCTGAATAAACTGGTAAACAGGATGCTGCTACACAGTTTTGCGATGAAATCACTTTAAAGGCATGTTCTCCTCTCAGCGCTAGGGATTCCCGGTTTAAATCCCAATCTGGGTGGAGTTTCCATGTTCTCCCCTTGTCCGCGTGGGTTTCTTGTGGGTTCTCTGGTTTCCTCCATCAGTCCAAAAACATGGATCAAGGGCATTTGAATTCTCCAAATTGCCCCATATAGAGTGTGTCTGTGTGTGTGTGTGTGTGTGCTCAGTGGTAAAGTGGAGCACTGTCCTGTGTGTATCTGTCCAGCACCTGAAACGTTCTCTCCTGGATGGGAATGGGAACACCCCCTCCCCCCCGCACCCCGCAACCATAGTAGAGGACAAAGCAGAAGATAATGGATTGATGGAGTCATATTTTATTAAAATGAACTGTCCAATTTATCACGGGTTGGTCTCAGAAAAAATGTGGCCCCAAAAATGTGGCTTATAAACATGACATGATTTCATTTAGTGGACAGCTTTTATTCCAAGTGACTTTCAAGTATCCCAAATCGAAGGTTGAGATCAGTGTGTTTTATGGTTGAATTCAAAAGAAGGTACATTTTTAATTTGGTGACTTGAAAGTATGTTGCATTCCTTGGGATGTCATTATCTTTTGCTTATTTCTCTAATGGGTTCCCCATTCCCATCCAGCATAGAACATAGAACCCATTTACACCCAGGACAGGGGGCCAATCCATTGCTGGGAATACTCACTCACACACAGACGTACACTATATAGGGACAAAACTTAAATCAGGTAGTTCACATTACAACCATGTTTTTAGGCAGTGGGAGCAAATCCACAACGACATGGAGAGAACATGGAGACCCCACACACATTGGGATTCAAACCTGGATCCCCAGCGCTGAGAGGTGTTAAGGGCTTTGCATAAGGACCCTTTTTGGTAACTTTGTTAACCTGGGATTAGATTTCAAAACCTTTAGATTAAAAGCCTAACCAACAGGACTGGGGAGTTAAATGTCTCAAGGGGTCACATGAGAAACTGGGACCATTATGGGGGCCAGGGGATGACTTCAAAAATCCCCCTTCTGTACACTTATTCACATTCAAATTCTTACTTCCCAATGACCTCATGCGGGCTGTACAGGGGCAGCAAAGGGCCCAATGCAGTCCCAGGGCTGCTAAATGCCCAGGTCTGCCCTAACCCCTCAGCTTCCACACCCTACAGCTGTGTATGTTGATTTTACATCACACAGAACATTTTGTAATGTTTAATCAAGCCTTATACAGATCAACACTAGGAATCTAAACATTGTAGAACAAGAAGATTCCAAATAGTGTTTATGTTCTTGTAAAACTTCACTGTGTGTGCACATGGCTTTATTATGTGGTCCCTGCACGAATGCAATTAAAAGGTTCTTCGCTACACAATTAACAACTTTACCAGCAGCATTAAGCCTCTGAATGCCAAACAAACAGACTGACAGTCATGACTCTAAACCTTTGGGGAGTGTTAGTCTGGGTGAGGGTGTGAGAGAGAGAGTGGAACTGCAGAATGATGTATTAGACATCTCTCAGGTTGTAGATAAGACTGATGAATTCCCTGCTGCCCTCAGAGACTCGGTGCCATATCCTTATTAATTAAAATATGAATTATTTACCTTATCTGAGCTGTATGATGATCTCTGTGCATGGCGTATGTATTCGTTTGGAAGCTATTGTCATCTAATATTAAAGTCCTATTGTGGCTGCCTTTCATTTAGAGAAGAGTAGTTCCAATCTGTCCCCCTATCCAGCAGCACTGTCCTTCACACTAAATGTAATGTTCAGGTTTTTATTTAGTAACAGGTCAGAGAAAATGACTGAATGTCAATCAGTGGAATGAATGTGAACGACTCTCCTGACAGAACCCTGAAACATTATACTGATGCACTTTATAACACAGACATGATCTTCTGTCATTATCAGTATTTTATAATTATTATTGCGGACTGCAGAGTGGCTTGCTGGTTAGCACGTTCACCTCTTAGCCCTGGGGATCCAGGTTCGAATCCTGATCTGGGTGGGGTTTCAATGTTCTCACCGTGTCTGCGTGAGTGGTCTCTGGTTTGATCCCACAATCCAAAAACATGAATTTAAGGTGAATTGACTGCTCTAAATTGTGTGTCTGTGTGAGTGAGTTTGCCGAGTGATGGATTGACGTCCGGTCCTGGGTGTATCTGCCCAGCGTCCGAAACGTTCTCCCTGGATGGAGATAAGATTTTTTCTCTCATGGATTTTCTCAGCTTTGTTGTTTTTTATTTTTATAGGAATCTTAAACTTATATATATTACTAGCCTCTTGGCCTGGCTTGTGAAGACTTTTTCTGCAATTGGTCTAAAGTAATTTACACGTAATTACGTAATTGATCGCACTGCAGCGGTGAAATCGTAATCCACCAAAGTCAATCTGCACCTGGGGAATGGATGTTATAGGGAACAGCGAGTGACATGCTAATTGGTTTATTGCATGTTACACCCAAAATACAACCTTAAAATATATATATATATATATATATATATATATATATATATATAAACACCAGTCTTTTTTGGTCATTTAATTAAAATGATTTTCATCCTACAGACCAATTGTTAAATATAACTGCTTCAAAATAATTAGTGGGAGCAAATAATGGTAATTTAATTATACAGCTCCACCACTTCTCTCTCATCACATATTTTTTGCTCTATATTTACATGTTTTCTTCAATGTGTATACAGCAGGCAAAAGTCACAGCTGTTCTAAAAGTCATTTTTCGTGTTGATGGGGGTCAGGACTTAATTCTCTAGTTAAAACAAACAAGGTTAATCACTCACTGCCCTGCCTTAGTGATGTGTTGTGCTTTAATGTGTTTTAATCATCGAGTTGGACTGGAAGCTCTATACCCCCAACTTCCTGTAGTCTAATTACATGGGTTTGCTGAACTACCTTTCTGTGTTTTGAATCTTTTGTGGTCATGGTTTAATTAAAGTGATTAATGTCCATTCTTTTTCCAAACAAGGCAGTTTTCCAAAAAGAAAAGCTGCAGTAACCTAAACATCATGAGAGATTACTGTTAATAATAATAATAATAATAATAATAATAATAATAATAATAATAATAATAATAAAAATAAGTAAAGAATTGGTACATATTCCTATGTATTAAAACACAAGTCATTAAAATATATCGTTTTATAATTCATTAATATAGTATTGTGGTGATGAATCACCCAAATGTGTCAGTGTCAGTTCACACCTCGATGAGTCAGAGCTTAAAATGTGTTATATCACATTTCCTCATAAAAAATAAAAATTATTCCCCCCCTGCCATGGTAATAAACAGCTGTTGCCAGGTCATATCAGAGTTTATAGAGGCTCTTGGGCGAACATGCCAAATGGTTATTAAATAGATGTGGAAGTGACATGGAGCTGAGAGATTTGGTCCTTAATGAATATATCAGCTGTGAAAACTACTAAACGTCAAAGAGCCTGTTATTGTTCCAACCCTCGGAATTCTCACATTAACATGTAGCCGTTTTATTTGGATGAGCTTAGCGTCTGGCTAAACCGTATACCTCAGTCCGTACCATTTTATATTCAAAGAAGCGCTGCAGGCAGATTTGACCATGACTGGGCATATTTTAGACAATTTAACGCTTCCTAGATCAGGTTAATCCTGCCCTGTCCTTCACAGTTTGGAACGTTTGGATCTACTCACAGTTTGGATCTATTTTTTAGGTTAAATAAGCTGTTAGATATTTAAAGTTGTTTTTGTTGTTTATTTACTTTAACTGTTTAAAAGTTAAAAACACCTTTTTTAAAATTTACTTTAAAAAAATTCTTACCAGCTTGTGTGCACTTTTCTCATCTCATCCTCACCTTTTTTTAACCAGGCTGTGTTAAGTATAACAACAGAAAATCAATCCATCTTGTGTTTAATCCCTTACTAGGGTTCGGGGGGGAGGGGGGGGGGAGGAAATGCTAGTGTAGGGTCATATTTTATTATTTGTATTTTTAACGCTTAATAAACCCAATCCCAGACTGTTATTTAACTTTTTCACATTCATATAAACATTCAATATGCTCTTAAACACTTTTTACACTTTTAAAACAACATATATTTAACAACTTATAGAGCGCAAAAAAATATATATAGCAAAGTAATGCTGGGAAAAGTGAAAAGTTCCCCATGTCCATCCAGGGGAGAAAGTTTCAGATGCTGGACAGATACAACCAGGACAGGGCTCCAATTTATTACTGGGCACATACAACATATATAAGTTTAACATTTTTATAAGAAAACAATAAAAACAGGCGGCACGGTGGCTTAGTGGTTAGCACGTTCGCCTCTCAGCGCTAGGGATTCCCGGTTCGAATCCCCATCTGGGTGGAGTTTCCATGTTCTCCCCGTGTCTGCGTGGGTTTCCTCCGGGTTCTCCGGTTTCCTCCCACAGTCCAAAAACATGGATCAAGTTAATTGAATTCTCAAAATTGCCCCATATAGAGTGTGTCTGTGTGAGTGAGTGTGTGC
>JAFMOD010000319.1:5692586-5745674 GCA_019802435.1 Corydoras maculifer | reverse complement strand
TATATATATATATATATATATATATATATATATATATATATATATATATATATATATATATATATATATATATATATATATATATATATATATATATATATATATACTTGTGCATTGGTTAGTCACTGAACACATCGGTCAGGTACGCTGATGACATTCTGAAGTATTTTTAATATGAAAATATTTCAAAACAAAAAAGTTTACAATCTGAGCCTAAGTCCTCAGTTCTTGCAGTGCAGACATTATGTTAACATTCTTTTGATGTAAAGATGCCTTATATGGTTTTTAAATGCAATTTGAATGTTTAGTTATTACTTCATGTTTTTGATTTCTTGGTTGGTTTTCCGAAAAATAGCTGATGTTAGGTTAATTTATAACATATATATAATAATATATATATATATACATATAATTTATAATTTATAACATTGTACCTAAAAACCTAAATCTTCAATCATATTTTTATGGTTCTATTGATCACCATTAATTAATTATGAGTTGTTTACTATTATTTGAATTGTATGTTGTATTTATTCATAGTGTAGGAATAAATAAATGTATATTAATCTGGCAAAGTCTTAAAAAAAACTACATAAACTTAAGTCTGGAGATTAAAAAGGAAATCATGCAAAAAACATGTGTTTTTAATGTAACATTGTTATTAAAGTTATTTAAGTAAATGCACCCTGTTCATTTTGTAGAAATAAATTCACACTGATTAAACTTTGAGAATGTTTTAATCCTTTCTAATATTCACAGATGTATCACATACATTTGTCAACATTTTCTTTTTTTTCTACATGTTTTCATGTTACTCATTTTTTGACTTTTTGATTTTTTTTTGGTTGTTTTAATCTTTTGGTGTAGTTGACTTTTTCTTTTCTTTTCGGACATTTATGGTTTCCTCATTTATTTAAATAAAACCACCACCCAGCCCATTTGCCGGGGTCTGGTCATACAGAGAAGCGTGAAATGATCATGGTTAGCACATATGCCCCTTCTATGCCCATGAATGATGGTTTGCCAGGCACCATCTCTGTCTGCTTGGGATGCGTGCCGCACCGGGGCAGTAATTAATGAGGAGCTGTTAAACAGTGATATGGAATCCCACATGGTAATTAGGAAGCAGCAGCATGGCAACAGACTGGATAATTAGTGCACTAGAGCTTAGATTCCAAAATGACATTTAACCCAGTCAGGTTGGCTAATGCACCAAAGAAAGCCATCGATCATTCTTGATTTATGTGACATTATGCAATAAGTCATCCTTCAGGCCTCGAGTTAAGTCTTATGTATAATGGCATTATTAGACAATTATGTTTTTTTTTGTGACATTGTGACATGACTTATGAATATTGTAGTAAAACAGAATCATGTATCAGTGTCAAACATCTCATGGATTTTAGGTCAAAAACAAACACAGAGTGAAATAACACACGGGTTAAAGTTTCAGGAGCATCTTACTGCATACGTCTGTTAAAAATTCAGTTTTTCCTTTTATTTCTGTTAATTTTTTCACATCATCCTGAAGTTTTCTTTAATTAATCATTGTTCATTTCACTCACCTGTTGTTGACTGGAAATCGAACCAGGGATCTTTAGGTGGAAAGGTTGGTTCTTTAACCACAAACCTATGCCTGTCCCCTACAAGCCTATGTCTGCCCCCTACAAGCCTATGTCTGCCCCCTACAAGCCTATGTCTGCCCTCACAAGCCTACGACTCCCCCACAAGCCTACAACGGCCCTTTTCAAGCCTTCGACTGCCCCTCACAAGCCTACGAGTGCCCCCCCACAAGCCTATTACTGCCCCTTACAAGCCTATGACTGCCCTCACAAGCCCACGAGTGCCCCCCCCACAAGCCTATGACTGCCCCACAAGTCTATGACTGATCCCCCACAAGCATACAACTGCCCCATAAGCCTATGAAAGCCCCACAAGCCTATGACTGCTCTCCACAGGCCTATGACTGCCCTCCAAAGCTATTTAATTGCCCTACATACCTACAACTGCCCCTATTTTGATCTGGATTTATTTGCACAGTGGTGCAGCTGTTAGCATTAGATCAAGGATTTGATTCGATGGGGGGCAAACATGTCTGCATGTCCTCTCTGTGCCTGAGTAAAATCAAATAAAAATGATTAGGAATATTGATTACCCCCCAAATAATTAGTTAATACTATTGATGTTTTGTGGGTCATTTTGAAAAGTGTGTGTGTTTTCGTCATGCTGAACAACAGGCTGAGCTCATGGTTTCCTCACTTTAAAGATGGTGTGCGTGATTTGAATCACACTAATGAAATCTGATCTAGTAATCCAGCTCCCTAGAAAGTACATCCTGAGGATATGTATGCTTGTGATTAGTTGACTTTGTAACCATCCTAAAGTAGACTTGCTCACGTAGCAGGATTTCAGCTATAAAAGTCAGTTTTGGTAATCTCCAAAACGATGACATATCCACTGCGGAGTAAGTCGAGCATGGTTCTGCTTCCTGTAGTAATTCTGCCAAGAACCTCTGCATTCTCTAGAGGACCTTCAAATAATCGTCTTCCAGCTTAGTGGAGTCCGAAAATGCATTAAGACTTAACATCCGCATGCAGCTGGCTTCGTGTACAATCTACTTCTTGGTTTTGCTCCATGATGTCATTTACTGTTTTATGTACAGATTAAATATATAAGTTTAGAAAAATTTAAGGTATTGAAATTATTATTAAATTAATATTTATGTATTTCAGTATATAGTAATAGTAATTTGAAAATTGCATTATTAAGGCCATCACTTTTAATCCACAGTGCAAATATACACCTTAGTTTATCCATCCATTACGCTTACGCTTTATCCTGGGTGACAGAGGGGCTTTCCCATGCCCATCCAGGGGAGAATGTTTCGGGCACTGGACAGATACATCCAGGACAGGATTTCAATCCATTGCTGGGCACCCACTCACTCCCACAGATGACTCTATATGGGGCAATTTATGGGGCAAAAGGTCCCTTGCACTGAAAGGCGAACATGCTAACCACTAAGCCTCTGTGCCGCCCACAAATCAACCCTTAGTTGTTTAGTATATTTGTTTTTACCTGATTTTGTCAAAATACACTAAGGGTGGCGGCACGGTCCCATCTGGGTGTATCTGCTCAGCGCCCAAAATGTTCTCCCCTGGATGGGCATGGGACCCCCCCCTACCTTGAAACCCTAGTAGAGGATTATGCGAAAGATATTGAATATTGAATGAATGAAAATGCACAAATTCTGCTCTGGATTAGGCCTCATTTAGTAAAATTGCAATATTTCTGTAAAAACGTACTAAAACAGAAAAAAAGGATATCTCTTTAATTTCTGCACTATATTTTTTTGCTTAAACACCCTTCTTTCTATTTGTGGGTTCAACAGTCATCAGTATCAGTATCCCAGTGACACACTTACACTAACAAATCTAAACATCATCTTTATGTTTTTTTTTTATATTGTACTTACTATTCACTGTGTATAGTGCTAAAGGAAACAGTTTACTGTCTTCCTGACAGCATTTGAAACCAGACAGCGTCACAGCCATCTGCTAAAGAAGCATGAACAGTTCTGTTTTCTGGATTTGAGGGATGGCATTTCTGTTTCCAATAAATCAGATTAACCAGTAGCTAATCAGACTTCTGTGAATGTATGTATATTTCAGAGGAAACATGTGCCAACCATCAGCTCAGGTAGTGCTTTATAGTGATAAATACGTATGTGCTATACAATTTACATACATTTAATTTTTTTGATCTCTTAGGTATGCATATTATTATATATTTTTTTATATTTTTATATTGGGCGGCACGGTGGCTTAGTGGTTAGCACGTTCGCCTCTCAGCGCTAGGGATTCCCGGTTCGAATCCCCATCTGGGTGGAGTTTCCATGTTCTCCCTGTGTCTGCGTGGGTTTCCTCCGGGTTCTCCGGTTTCCTCCCACAGTCCAAAAACATGGATCAAGTTAATTGTATTCTCAAAATTGCCCCCTATAGAGTGTGTCTGTGTGAGTGAGTGTGTGCCCAGCGATGGATTGGCGCCCTGTCCTGGGTCTATCTGCCCAGCGCCCGAGACGTTCTCCCCTGGATGGGCATGGGGAACCCCACCGCGACCGTAATAGAGGATAAGCGGGAGATAATGAATGAATGAATGAATGAATATTTTTATATTTATTATATTTTTTCAGTAATGAATTTTTACAGAACTCATTTTACATTAGGTGTGTGTTCTAGGTGTGAAATAAATTGATATTACTGAAGCTTGAGGAAATAATGCCAAATCGAATGCGTGCCGTAATCAAAGCTAATAGCAGACCTTTTTTTTGACCATGCAATGTATTTTATATTAGTAAGTTGTTTACAGCTACTTTAATATCTGACGACTTCCACAATATGATACGTTTTATTCTTGTGATCTTTCTTCCCCTCTTCCTTGACTTTTATTTTATTTTTCTTTCATGTTTTCCTTTTTATTCCTGGTCATTGCAACTGGTGTGATTGCGTTTTGTCTCTGTTGTTGGGTTCTTTGTTGTTCTCTTCTTCTCTTGCACTCTCTTCCTCTTTCATCATTGTGTTATGAGATTAATGTCTCATCCACCGAAACCCTGCAGAGAAGTAAATAATTGAGACGTTCCTAAAGGCCTGTAGCCTTCTACAAAACATGACAGTTTTAGCCCCTTTGTACTAAAAGCAAAGAGTGATTTAAAGGAGCTGGAACATTTGGCATATTTCTTTCCACTCGATTCATTATGTGACTGTCATTTAAGAAATAAATATAATTGTTTTTTAAATGGCTAGAGCATGGAGAAGCACTTGGCCTGCAACTTTGCCACATGGGAATGAATTAGAAAACAATCACTGTTCAGATGTATCAGTCAGGAAAAGGCCTTTGTGAACAGGATGTGGAGTGTAGAATTAGAGAGAGATTGCTTTTCCTCGTTGACCGCCAATCACTGAGTGCCTGTTGGACTCTAGTGTACTCGAAAATTATGGGAAAGGTAGATTGTCAAGAGCAAAGTGACATAAAGCCAAAATAGAACCTCTCAAGTATTATTTCAAAAAAATTCTGTCATGGTATTATTTAGGGGGTTCTCATGAGGATGCCTTATATAACTGATGAACCATAATGCTCTCAGCAGAGCAAACATCCTGTAAATAATATTCTAACAAAATAAAAATAATTAAGATTTAATTATCATTAATCAAAATATTAAATGTACAGTCTTTGTAACTGTGAATCATATTTATTATTGATGATTCATTTGAAAGTTTGCATTTTTGCTTTTAAATGTATTCTGAAGCTATTAAAACATTTTAAACCTGTTGGTTTATGAATAGTAAATGTATAAATGGATTATTGAGGATGGATGATAAACAGGTAGGTATATATCTATATTGTAAACAGATTAAAGCATAAATTAATTGAATTATACTCAGAGTTTATTATAATGAACTGTAAATTTGTTTACATTATGGTTTGATTACATTTTTTGTAAAAAAAAAATGTTTTTAGACTGTGATTAGATTAGATTATGTTGACATTTAATTCCGATTAGATTATATAAATTATATTAAAGCAATTTTATGTGTTGATTATGTTTGATTAAAAAAAAAAATTATATTGTGATGTATTGTAAGACTTAGAAGATTATATTGTGATTAGATTAGTTTAGAATTGGTTAAATTAAATTACAATTAAATTATGATTGGTTCATGATTCAATTATTATTGAAATATTTAAAAATTGCAGTTAAATTAAAAAAAATTATCACATTAAGAAAAAGATTGGATCAGATTAGATTAGATTACAAAAAAAATACTGACGCAAGACTTGTTTTAGAGTAGGGAAACTGGGTTAGGGTCAGAGGTGATTTTAAAATAAATGTATTAATTAATCATGGAATCATCTTTTTTTTATAGACAAATAAAATTCCTCTGTTATCCAAATGTAAAGCATGTGTTTGTTAGGTACAGTTATTAGATTTATTTAAATATTGTGAGCTTTCATCATGTTCTCAGTATTTATGAAAATTTACCAGGCACGACGTTTTGCTTCATTAGGCAAAATATATTCGGTATAAAAACTAATGGATTTATAGACAGTGCAAATTCTTATTTTAAACTCATTTTGCAATGAAGGGAATAAAATTACTTGTTTATGATGTGTTAATAAAGTTTACACTCCAGAAAAAACATTGTATGAAAGCAACCTGTTTTCTTAGTAAATAGCTGTAAAATTATTTAATATTAAAAACATCTGAGCTCTAATATTAGGTTAATGCCTTGTTATGTCATATTTGTATGTTTGATTGTTTGTCGTTTACTGGTGTAAGGGCATGTAACTGAACTTTTAGGTTTTTTTCCCCGTCTCTCAACAGATAACCTTCTTCATGTTGCTGTCGGCAGTCTGTGTGATGTTAAACCTGGCTGGTGCCATCTTGTCTTGTCAGAATGCTCAGCTGGTCAACTCATTGGAAGACTGTCAATTGGTGAGAACCCCTTAGAACCAGAGCATTAATACCCATAAAGACAATCTTATTTCAGTTTACTTAAGTTACTTACTTATTTTACAATCTTTTTGAGGGAGTACACAGGGTGAGTGATGATACATGCAACCCTAAAGCAATGAGGGCCTTGCTGAAGGGTCCACAATGGCGGAGTTTGGGTTTGAACTCTTAATCTTTTAATTGACGGTTCAACACCTTAACCAATGAGCTACCACTTTCTGGATTTTGAATTAGACTCATATTAAATTAGATGTATATTAAATTATTAAATATATTTGATGATGATGAATATAATGATGACGAATTTAGAAATGTTGTATAAAATGTGTTTTCATAACAAGTAAGCCATTTTTTTCCTATGTTTTCCAAAACATGACTAAAGGATTTAGTGTGCTTAAGCTGACAGAGTGCAGGGGCGCCAGTAATATGTTGTTTAATGGTTAATTTTCATATAATAAAAAAAATATTAAAAAAGGTACCTTATTTTTAAATTCAAGTAGTAAAACATATTTACATACATAAGTGATATATATATATATATATATATATATATATATATATATATATATATATATATATATATATATATATATATATTTGATTTATATATTTAATAAAATTGTATCTAATGGGACCTGAGTCAGAAGGAGATGCTTTAAAATTTATGTAAATATATTTTTGTATTTTTAAGCAAAAAAAATGACCCAAAAGTCATTATACCTTATATAACTTATAACTATAAAACTTGTAACTGAACTTTATAACTATAGAAATATCACAGTCGAGTTTATTTCATAAATCTCATTACTTATAACATTTGGGGATCTGAAAATGCCACCAAAGTGTGCTGATATTGCTGCCTATGGACGTGAAATTTCACAAACACAATGGATAAAAAAAGGATGAAATAATAGTTATCACACATTTTGCTAGCGAAAGGCAGAGTGCCTCTGTTTACTGTCTATTGTAAGCTCACAATAGACAACTATAAAAGGGTTTGTTATTATTGCAGACACAGCTTGAGCCCCTGGTGAAGGGTTTTGTGCAATTTTTATTGTTTGGGGTTTATCAGGGTTGGTGTTGAGCCAGTATTGGGCCAGGTCTGGGTTCACGGATAAAGCAGCTCATAAAGAGACCATTAAAAGAATGTATTTTGTATTAAATTGTGTAGGTGCTTAAGTGTACAAAATGAAATTTGTAAAATTAACAATAACTAAAAAAAAATACAACTATATTATCCTGTTTATGTAGTAAAAATTATTTTCATCAGTTGTGTTTATTATTTTCTTACACTTAATCCTGTACTTGGATCATGGTGGTGGGGTACCCAATGCCCTTGCCCATCCAGGGGAGAATATTCCAGGTACTGGCCTTATACACTCAGGACAGGGTGCCAATTAATTGCTGGCCACACACTCCCTTACAGAGAAACACACAATATATATTGGTTGGTGTGATCTCAGATTGAAAAAAATGTCAAAAAATTGCACTTATTTTAGAGCAGCAAACTAAAATAAAAGTCCCAGGGTTCAGTCCTGTAGGTAATATTTATTCAGTGGGATCTATTTTACAATAATTATTCATTTATTTTCTTCTGCTTTCACAAACACAATAAAATGCTTCAGTTGCTCTCAGGTTTCAGGTTGAAAATGTGGGTGATATCGAGTGTGAAACTCGGTTTCCAATTAACTTGAAGGTGATAACACTAATAATGAAGCACATGTATTTGGAGGTACGGGGTATGAATAGTATTTAACACACTTTATCTTTTTGCAGTCTGTATTCACACTGGTCTTAGTATTTTCTGAGTAGTCGGCCCCATTGTGACCTTCAAACAGACAGGCTCTTTCACACTGGATTGGACAGATGTATTGTACCTAACCAGCTCTGGAGGTCAATCAGTTAAAATCAATCATGTTAACGAATGGCATGCTTCAACATACCTTACACAATCTTTTCAAATGTTCATTTACTGCAATCAAAGCATTTCTTATGAAATCTGTGCGATTCTTTCCATTCCGAAAATTTGATATGTTTTTATGCTGATCTATACATCACCAAATGGATTATATATTTCAAATTTCAATCATGACAATGAGACTTAAAATACGGTTAAATGTACTGAATAGTAAGTTTTGCCTGACATGAATTCATTTATTATGTTCTGCTTAATCCTCTACTAGGGTCTCGGAAGGGGTTCCTCATGCCCATCCAGGGGAGAACATTTCAGGTGCTGGGCAGATACACCCAGGACAGGACGCCAATTTATCACTGGGCACACTTACTCACACAGACACACACAGAAACACACGCTCTATATGGGGCAATTAAGAGCAGCTCTTGGATTTACCTTGAATCCATGTTTTTGGACTGTGGAAGGAAAACTCGAGAACCAGGAGAAAACCCACACGGACAAGGGGAGAACATGGAAACACTTTTTAAATTATTTAATTATAATTTAGAGCGGCGGCACGGTGGCTTAGTGGTTAGCACGTTCGCCTCTCAGCTCTAGGGATTCCCGGTTCGAATCCCCATCTGGGTGGAGTTTCCATGTTCTCCCCGTGTCTGCGTGGGTTTCCTCCGGGTTCTCCGGTTTCCTCCCACAGTCCAAAAACATGGATCAAGTTAATTGAATTTTCAAAATTGCCCCGTTTAGAGTGTGTTTGTGCGAGTGAGTGTGTGCCCAGCGATGGATTGGCGTCCTGTCCTGGGTCTATCTGCCCAGCGCCCGAGACGTTCTCCCCTGGATGGGCATGGGGAACCCCACCGCGACCCTAATAGAGGATAAGCGGGAGATAATGAATGAATGAATGAATAATTTAGAGCCTTTTAATAAAGCCTTTGGTTGATGTATGTCTATGTATATCTCTAAATCCTGATCACTGTTAAATGTTTTCATATTATTATTTTTTTTTAAATTCAGTTTAATTCCCACAATAAGGGGTTAAGCTCTGCACATGTTCTTATTTCTAAGAAAATTGTCAATTGCAAGAAGTTAAGGTTCATAAATTTCTGTGAGTTCTGCAAGGCACTGCATCAAACTAAATGAGAATGAGGGTTATGTGGCAGGTGGGTAAATTAAAATGAACAAGTGATCATGAGGAGTAACCATAGCAACTGATGAGATAGAAGAGGAACTAAGTTGCTGAATTGCAGTGCCGCGGCACAATATCTGAGGATTTGTTGTCACATTGACTTAGTATATTTATTGTGTGGAGATTATTGTTTTGGATCTATTTATAGCCAGAGGATACTCTCTGTCTTTGCTTTGTTGCACAGCAGGAGGATGACTTGATACGAACGGCTTCTTTACTATAATAGTTGCTGTTTATTGTGGTAAAATCCCAATATGGGTGAAGTTTCCATGTTCTCCCCATGTCCTCATTGTTTTTGTTTTTTTTTTGGATTCTCCGTTTTCCTCCCACAGTCCAAAAATATGGATTCGAATTAATTTACCACTCTAAACTGCCCATATATAGTTTGTGTGTATTTGTATGAATGGGTATGTGCCCAGTGATGAATTGGCTCCCTGTCCTTGCTGCATCTGCCCAATGCCCAGAGTGGTCTCACCTGGATGGGTATGGATTTTACAAGTGCCAGTGTGTTTCTATAAAAAAACATTTTTTTCTATTTTTTTTTTTTTTAATTATTGCAATATTTGGACCTCCCCCCCTCCCGCAACCCTAGTCCCTAGTATGGGAATAAGCAGAAGATAAGATGAGATGAGAAAAAAGGATTATGTCTATGATTTTACCCTTTTACTCAAAATCCACCTTTATTGCCCTTTTCTTTATCACGGACATGTTGAAGTTCTTTAGTGAACACTTGTCTGAACCTGAACGGAGGTGCAGTATGTTGATGAGAAATTTCATCATGTAAACATTTACTCTACTCCTGGTAAAAACCAGTTACTTTTCCTTTTTAATTATCATAGTATCCATATCTGTATCTGCCTCACACCCCCACCCCTCTCTCTCTCTCCCTCTTTCACTCTCTCTTTCTCTCCCTATTTTCTATTTTCCCAAACTTTATCATCCTCCGTCCTATCCATCTCTTTCTTGTCTTCACCTTCCCTCAGAGACTCCAGACTGCCGACCACACTAATAGAGTCATTTTCTCAGCTTAATTAACCCTCTGCTTACAAAGTTCACTCATTACCCTAATATAATATGGGTCAAATGGAAGTACCCTTTATTGCACACCTTAATTGCATACTTTATAACAACCAACAGCACAGCCCCGTACTCAGGTTGCTGCTCTTGTTTTAAAGCTTTTGATCTGTTTTCAGTATGTTGCCGTTGTTCTTGCAGGTGTATTGCATGATGGATATCAACATGAGCTGTTTTCTTGCCAGTTTTTTTTAGATAAGTCTGACAATGATGCCGTGTATTTGTGTATTTTCTGTCTCTCACTCAGATAAAGTTCGACAGTGATGGGGTGTGTGTTTGCTGTGCACTTCAGCACCAAAGCTCAAGCTGCAATAACTTGGGAGAGACACTCAAACTCAATCCACTGAGGGACTGTAATACTATTCGACTGCGCCTCAAGGTACGCATTCGTGTGTGTGTGCGTGTGTGTGTGTACAGGTAAATTTGACATTGTGGTGATGCTTACACTGTGATGACCTCATGTTATTGTATGTACTGTAAGATGGTTGCCGCCATGTACACTATTTGGTTTTAACCATGTTCTGTGATTATAGCTATGGTTAGGTCATTGGTAATATTATGTTTAGGTTATGGCTAGGTTAAGGTGAGGTTCTGGTTCTGTTTAATGTTATGGTTATTCTATGTGAAATCACCTTTTTTAAATATTTGATTGATGATTGTTATTTATTTTATCTTTTATTATTATTTTTTATCTAAAGGCAATGTTCTTTAAATAAAAACTAGATTCTCTAGATACAACAGAGACCATCCAGCTTAAGAACACTTGCATAAGTCTAATTTAAGTGCTGTGCTCGAAAAATTCAATTTCATAAGCAGAGGAAATTAATATACAAGTCTTTTAAGAAGACCAAAATGGATTCATATTAGAAATGTTGGCATAATACCTTCAATGCAAAAAATATATAATTATGTTTTTTGTGTACAGACTTGAAATATTAAACAGCACTTCTGATAATGAATAATAATAATAATAATAATAATTATAATAATAATAGCCCCCCATCCCCCCACCACAACCCAAGTATAGGATTAAGCGGTTGAGATAATGAGATTATTATTATTATTATTATTATTATTATTATTATTATTATTATTATTATTATTATTATTATTATTAGTATTAGTATTATTATAGTAATAGGGCAGCATAATGGCTTAGTGGTTCACAAGAGTTTCCATGTTCTCTCTGTGGGTCTCCTCCGGGTTTCCTCCCACAGCCCAAAAACATGGATTCAAGGTAAATTTTCCCTGTGACCCTAGTACAGGAAAAAGTGGAAGTGCAAGATAATGGATGGATGGATGGATGGATAATAATAAAAGCATGTGTAATACAGAATAACCGACTCTGTAATGGCATGTTGGTACAGTCGTTAGCATTTTCACAAAAAGGTTCTGAGTTCAGTTCATGGTGGGAAAAGGCATTCTTGGTGTTGCACTGGAGATACTTCTGCAACATTGACTGTAAATTGTCATCAGTGTTTTTGCCATTTAATGGAATGAGCACCATTTCAGGGTGTTTAAAATAAAATAAGCTTTAGCCACCCTCATTCCGATGACCATGGTAAGCAGATTAGGACATAAATAATATAATAAATCTTGACTTTAATATACTGTATGTGTTTACCATATCATTTACATTTTTAAAGCAAATACAAAAGGTTTTAACAAAATATTATTTAAACAATGACAGTAGTGTGGAATCAGTGGGTCGAACGTATTATGAAGCTTTGTTTTAAGGTCAAACAAGAATATTAAAACCAGCCTGGATTTTCTCATAATATATATATATATATATATATATATATATATATATATATATATATATATATATATATATATATATATATATATATATATATATATATATATGTTTTGAATATATTGACATCAGAGCAGCTTTTTTGGAGGCTGGAGTTATTTGTTACAGGAGTTCTCACTCTCTTGTGTGTTCAGAATGGTTTTTAATACATTCATTCATTCATTCATTATTTCCCGCTTATCCTCTATTAGGGTCGCGGTGGGGTCCCCCATGCCCATCCAGGGGAGAACGTCTCGGGCGCTGGGCAGATAGACCCAGGACAGGGCGCCAATCCATCGCTGGGCACACACTCACTCACACAGACTCACTCACATAGGTTCTCTCTCTCATGCTCTCTTTCTCTCTTTCTTTCTCTCTCTCTCTCACACACACACACACACACACACACACACACATACATATACAAAAACATTCTGCATCTTGTTACGAGACCAGTATGTCAGAATGTTCGGACTGTGTGTGAAAACCAGAACTCCTAAGAAAACAGACATAAAGAGAACATACAAATGTCATGCAGAACCTTGTCTGCTTTTTCCAGGAATCAAATCCAGGACCTTCCTGCTGTGAGACAGTTTAGTAATAAATGAATTATCACTAAGTTCTAGTCGTTCAGTTCCTAAAACATTTAAAGCATTAATAAATAATATCCAGCCTATCAGCTCTATCTGAAGTATGTTCTTACTCCACCACACCTCTGGTTCTCTCAGATGAGTCTATAGCATATTGTTTATGTCATTCTGTCTAACACTATCACAAACAAAGAAGACAAATGTCACCACGTTTCCTTATTAAGGCAAGTGAGTCCGCCACTGCAAATTTGGGAGCTGCTGGGGTCTTGGGTCGTTGGAAAAAAAATCTCAGCTTGCTAACTTTACAGATACCAGCCATGATAGATAATGTATAATAGTGCAATTCCCCTAAAGGTTCGTTATATGAGCACGCCGAGGAAAAATACTGCAGCTGGGATTTATCAGAAAAATTCTGCCTCTGAGTGCATTCACCAGGGAGCTAACGCTGGATTCGTTTTACACACACTGGTAATAAGTGAATGCTGAGGGTGTAATCTTAAAGTTCCTTCATTAGTCAGGGAGAATTATAACAAGCCCCTCACCTTTTATTGTCCCCTATACATGACCTCTGATAAGTGCACCGTGCACATATTCTGTGCATGTTTCTGAGCATGAGCATTTGACTGCAGTGTCACAGCAGTATTTGTGGGGTGCATTTATTACTGTAGACCTAAATAGGTTTCCTGACCCAGACAGCCTGTAACGTGGACCTGCTGAAAAAATCGAGTTATTATACCGCCGAAAAACGGTCCTTGCTTAACCTTGACCAGCAATTCCACCCCCCACCATGTGTTTTTTACCCCTCACACTGACCGTAATGCTCATGAATCTGATTTTTGTAGCCATTTTAAAATGCCCTGGTTGACTGAACTTTAAGTGTCCCATCCCCCCACCCCCGATTAAGTCATAGCATTGCAAGTGACCTTGATGGTTCACATTTGAAGTCAAAGCAGGAACGAAAACGTCCCCTCATGCTATTAACACACATTTTGCAGAGAAAGCATGTCAGCAGAGCTTCAGCATGACTTTCTATATTAGTATGCAAGTTCAGATATCTCTTAGGAAAAGCACACAGATGTGAGACAGATGTAGACACACTACACAACAATAATATATGAAGCGGATAATCTCGGTGGATTCCAGCATATGTGGCCTTTGTGAGCTATACATTGACTGTTATTGTAATAGGGAGGTAAAAGTAATGATGGGGGGGGGGTAGCTGTGGGAGCTTGAAGAGTGCTGTGCAGGAGTGTCTGTGGTTATGTTGACTGGTCTCTAAAGATCTGTGAGAAATATAGATTTAATACGTTGATTTATATAAATTTATATAATTTTTTACAGGCGTTTTGTATTACTGCACATGATCAGTTTCACAACCCAGAACACAACCACTTTATAAAAATATTATATAAAGACGCTAATGATTGAATGATGTTATAGAAGTGACCCAAAAACTGGTGGATGAGAAGAAGGGTGTGTTTGGAATAAATAGCAGTCTGTTCCCTCAAGTTAAGCAGAATCCATGTGACCTAGAAACACAGCTTTACTTTTACTTCAGTGTAAATAAAAGTCGTAAAGTCTGAAAAAAATATAAAATGTAATAACTAAGGTAATATAATAATAGGGTCCCCATGCCCATCCAGTGGAGAACGTTTCCGACGCTGGGCTGATACACACAGCCAATTCATCGCTGGGCACACTCGCTTACACAGACACACATACACCTTATGGGGGCAATTTAGGGCAGCCAAGTTACTTATTAATTTACAAACTCAGCTGCTCGGGTTCTCAAACACACAAAAAATCGGCTCGTATTACCCAAATCCTATATCAACTTCATTGGTTACCCATCTCACTCCGTATTCAATTTAAAGAGCTCCTGCTAATGTAGAAATCCCCAAATGGACAGGCTCCAGTCTGTCTATCAGAACTATTTGCATCCATATACCCCAAATCCAACACTCCATTTCTCTGATACTGTTTTTTTAATGGTTCCAAAATTCAAATTGATCACTGTCGGTGAGAGATCTTATAGTGTAATAGCACCAAAATTGTGGAATGCCCTACCTCAGGCTCTACGCATCTGCTTCTCTTTTTCCTCCTTTAAAATTCAACTTAAAACCCATCTATTTTCCAAATACGTCCACTCACCACCTTATTCTGATTATAAAGCATCTTCGGCTTGATGGACTACATAAGTCAAACTTATTCATTCATTCATTATCTTCCGCTTTATCCTCTATTAAGGTCACGGTGGGGTTCCCCATGCCCATCCAGGGGAGAACGTTTCGGGTGCTGGGCAGATACACCCAGGACAGGACGCCAATCTATCGCTGGGCACACACTCACTCACGCATACACACTCTATTTGGAGAACTCAATTGACTTGATCCATGTTTTTGGACTGTGGGAGGAAACCGGAGAACCCAGAAGAAACCCATGCAGACACGGGGAGAACATGGAAACTCCACCCAGATGGGGATTCGAACCTGTAATCCCTAGTGCTGAAAGGCGATCGTGCTAACCACTAAGCCATGGTGCCGCCATCAAACATTATTATTATTATTATTATTATTACTACTATAATTAAATCGGAGAACCCAGGAAAAATCCATGTGGAGACGGAAAGAACATGAAAACTTCACGCAGATTTGGATTCAAACCTGAATCCCCAGTGATGACAGGCAAACATGCTAACCACTAAGCTACTGTGCCGCCCCACAAACTGCTGGTTCCATTTATTTATGTGGTTTTATTCAGCTACTATGTATATAAATCCAAATCAGCAGTGTATACAGAGGATTTACCTGACAATTGGCTATGAGCTAAGATGGTAGAGAAGAATGTAAAGCAGGTGTTAACCAATTAGAATTTAGAACTCTATGATTTTTTAGTGGAGAAAATGAACCATTTTTCACAGTAGCATATGGGGTGTCTGCTGTTAGTATTATTGACATCGCTTTCTAAGGTATATTGCATTAGGACTAAGAGGAGAATGCTCACACAAACACTTTACTTCACAAGGGACTTCTCTATTTTCCAACTGTATTAGATCTGACATTTAGTGAGTGCATGGCCCATTTAGTGAAGTGGAAATTGCACGCTGCTCTTAAGAGGTTTAGCTTATTGGAAATGTCTCGGTGCATTCCATTGCTGCTTTCTGCAAAATGATATGCAGATGAGGCTCAGAAATCATTAGTTATGCATCCCTAATTAGTACTCATGCTTACTTTGATATTGCAGTGCCTGAGCTCTTTAGCCACGCTCAGCCTGATGACAGCTCCTTTTGGCACGTGGAGGTGGCACAAAAGTCCTTTCATTTTGAAGATGATTTATGCTTGTTGTTCACAAGGGTGTGTAATTTGTATAATGCTAGAGTTCGGAGAATAATATTAATAACCTGCTGAGTATACGCACGCTGCAGGCCTCATAATAAGAGCTCACAATGGAAGAATGTCCAGTACATGGCTCAGAGCATGTGCACACCAGATCTGATTAGTTGGTTGCTCCACACCCATCGCTGACAGGTGCATTAAATCAAGCTTTATTTATAAAAAAAAAAGCTCTTAATGGATCAAACACAATATGGGGACATTTAACCCTGAGCGATTTAGAGTTTTAGCCTTCTCTTAATCCTTTCTGTCATGCTAAAACTGGAAATAATACATGTGTTTACATGGATCGTCTAATAAAATAGCTTTAAGATATTACATTTTCCAATTAGCAAGTTAAATGTAGTTGGTTAAAGAAGATAGCTGGAAAATAAATAGTAAACGGAATACTCAGGCCTGCGGTGGAATAGATTCTGTTCATAGTCGGCTGGTTGTAGATGATTTATTAAGGATTAATGAATAAAAATATAAAAATAAATTAAAATTAAAATATTTACTTGTAGGCACGGTGGCTTAGTGGTTAGTACGTTTGCCTCTCAGCACTAGGGATTCCCGGTTCGAATCCCCATCTGGGTGGAGTTTCCATGTTCTCCCCGTGTCTGTGTGGGTTTCCTCCGGGTTCTCCGGTTTCCTCCCACAGTCCAAAAACATGGATCAAGTTAATTGAATTCTCAAAAAAAAAATTGCCCCGTTTAGAGTGTGTCTGTGTGAGTGAGTGTGTGCCCAGCGATGGATTGGCGCCCTGTCCTGGGTCTATCTGCCCAGCGCCCGAGACGTTCTCCCCTGGATGGGCATGGGGAACCCCACCGCGACCCTAATAGAGAATAAGCGGGAGATAATGAATAAATGAATGAATATTTACTTGTAGATGTTTAAATCCACAAATCCTGCCAATTATTGTGACACGTTCAGATGTCAAGGACAGCAGTGCACTCACAGCGGCAGAGAAATTCCACTAAATGGCAAACAGTTACAATCTTTTTTGTCTATTTATGTCTTTCTACATTGTTGCTATTATTAGATTTGAAGTTTGTTTATGATAGATGTAACATGTCATTTAAAAAAATATCATATGGGCAGCAAAGGTGGTTAGCATTCACCTGGGGATCGAGGAGTCCATGTGCGCATAGTCACTGTAAAGTAGTTAAAAACATTAAAGGTACAAACTTCACTCTGGTGTACAGCTGTGATTCTAATTGAGTGATGTAGTGTAAGATTATAAAGTATAGTGTGTCTGGGTGTGATTTAACCGTCACCTATAATTTTGTGATTTGATGTGAATGTGTTGGACAGAAAAGGGATGAAACTGTGAAACTCTAGAGGTGACAGCGTTGCCTCCTGAATGACCTTTCAGTGTTAATGTGAGCACCACAGTCACACGCTAATTCCCATACTAGGGACTAGGGTCACAGAGGAGGTGGGGGGCTTCCCAGAGCAGATACACCTACGACAGAGTGCCAATCCATCACTGGGCACACTCTCACTCACACACAAAGAAAACACACACACAAAATAGGAGCAGTTTTAGATAGGGGCAATTTGGAGCAGTCAAACTGGAGAACCCGATGAAAACCCATGGGCATTGGGAACCCCCACGAACCTAATAGAGGATTAAGAAGACAATTGAATGAATTAAATCTTGTGAGGACCAAGGCTTAGTGGGGGACTCATCTGTGAGCGGCCAGGCAGCAGACGTTCTCTGCTGCAGACGATGGTGTCATTTGCAGGGGTGGTTTAGTCCTTTAGGTATTGAACAGAAGAGCAGGGTGATGGTTCAGTCCACCAATGTTTTCTAAATACAAGAACCTTAACCCCGCCCTGCTTGAGTTATATGATTGTGACAGCAGCCACACAGACGAGCACACTCACACACACATTTACACATAAGGAAATATTTTCTACTTTACAGCTTTTGGATCAAGCAGACTTTTAACAACCTAATGTTTTGATGAAAAAAGAAAGAAAAAAGAAAAGAAAGAATCCGTTTGCTAATTAAAACACATTGTTACATTGCAATTAAATCCGAATAGTTTGTTTAATGAAAGCCCATGAAAGAAAACAATTGTGATGACAATGACTTAACATATGCATCTCACTTTTCATCTCATTGACCGTTAACAGTGTGTGTTTTGTGGCATAATGACCTGCTTGTTTGTCAGTAAGTGCTCATTAAAAGGTGGAAGATTTATCATTGTAAATGTAGTAAGTGATATGCCAGACATTAAGTGTGGGAGGATTTTAATGGTTGGCTTATGCAATAAATGGAAACTTTATATTTGCAGCAGTATATTTCTTTGCCATTTTTCTTTTTGTCTGTTAGGTTGTGTTAGATATAGAACAATATTTTGTGTAAATCACACTATCGCTTGTCACCTATATCTCTCTCTGTCTCTCTGTCTCTCTCTCTCTCTCTCTCTCTTTTGTTCCCTTACTTGTTCTCACCTCTCTCACACTCTCACTTGTCTTTTTCTCTATTCCGTTGCAGGAGCTGTTGTTTAGTGTATGTGCACTGAATGTCATCTCAACCATTGTGTGTGCTCTTGCCACAGCCATGTGCTGCATGCAGATGGTCTCAACTGATATACTGCAGATGGTAAGTGTGTGTCTGTGTGTGTGTGAGAGAGAGAGAGAGAGAGCGAGAGTGTGTATGTGTGTGGGTGTGTGTGTGACACACAGTGGGTGGGTTCTACCAGCATCCATCACAGTCCTGCCCTTAAGCCTGTCCTTTTGTATCACTGAGAAATGATGGGGTCAGTTAAGAGTGATAAATATGCCAGCTGTAATAAATTTGAAAAATATAGAGTGCTGTTTGAATGAACTTCAGTTCCCAGGAACATATCATTTACACTACCACTTATAGAAAGAATATGTTCTTATACTAGTTTGGTTAATATCAGTACATTTCACAAGTTCTACCAAAATAGGGCTTAAAATTACATTTAAAGACTGACATTTCATGTTAAGCTTCAGAAAGGCAATAAGCCGTGCATGGAATATTTTGCACTAATATTATATGTATGTAGTCTTCTGAATCATCTTGCAAAAAAGTTGTGAAGGAGCTCAAGGGCAAAAAATGAAACTACTTCATGGCTATGATAAAATCTTAATAATTAAGACTGTCTTAAACCTTGGTTTGATGAAACTTAAAAAGCTGCTCGCTCGTGTTTGCTCTTCACTGTGTTTTCAAGCATGTGACATAGCAGGACCTCTGCTGCAGCATTTCAGACAGAACGGCTGCAGAGACGATTCGCTTCAGTGTTCAGTTTTTTCAGCCATGATTTTCATCACCTTCAAGTAAACCTCAGAAAGTTTGCGCAGAGTGAAAAACGCTTTTTGCTTTCAAGTCTTTGCTTTAAAAACCTTACACATGAATACCAACCCTTGTGAGGTGGTGTGTATTCTGATGTGCAATAGACTTTTTGCACTGCTACTACTACATTCTCCTTCTTGCTATTCCTGAGTTTTATCCAGCTGTACGGTGTTGCGCCAACAAAAAACATGTACGTGTGGCCAACTGCAGGCTCTTTGTTAATAGCTGAGAACAACATGTTTGACATTATGCTTTAACCAACCCACATATGATTAACACAAATCTTATATTCTCAAAACATTGGTTACTGATGTTACATATGTGTTGATGGTCTCTGTCTGGTTCTCATGTTCTCTGTTAGCTGATCTTAGATTAACTAAACTTAACTTTCCAGTACCAGCGATGGATTGGCGCCCTGTCCTGGGTCTATCTGCCCAGCGCCCGAGACGTTCTCCCCTGGATGGGCATGGGGAACCCCACCGCGACCCTAATAGAGGATAAATCGGGAGATAATAAATAAATGAATGAATGAATGAACTTTCCAGTATGCTACTGTGATTTCCAGTATGGTGGGCGTGGTAGCCCAATGGTTGGGTTGTTGGGCCTTAAATTTGAAGCTTGTGGGTCCAAATCCCAGCTCCAAAGTGGGTTCTTGAGCAATGCCTTTAACCCTCATTGCTCCAAGGGGCTGTACTAACCCTGTGCTCGCCTTAGATGAAAGTGTCTGCTAAAGGACAAACAGGAAATTTTTATACACACAAAAACATTTTTTAAAACATTTTGTAACAGTCTAATAAAGTACAAGAGGACACGCAACAGTCTAAATAAATCACAGTAAAAAGGTGTTGTTAGGCCCGGAGAACGGTTACACCTCTTTCCCCATGATAATTTCACAATAATACTCAACCTTGAGTGCCGCATTGTTTTTTCTAAAATGGTTACAAACACAGTATAATAAAAAAAAACAATATTTGATTCATAAATATGTTTACTGAAAAAAAATCAAAGTCGTTAATATACTGGTCTTCCACGTTGGTATCTAGTCCCATAGCTACAGCCTGTAGAAATCTAATCAGTAGAAAGACAATGTTAGTTGTGTTTACATCTGTCATCCACATTACACCAGACTTGCAACCGTCTATAAATGCAGGGTCACAGCTTTACAGTTATCAACGTTATCTATAAACAATAACCCAGACACTCATTTTCACTTTCTGAATGGGTCTTAGCAGTTAAGCTCCTTTCACATTAGCTTTTTCATGAAGAATGCATAGGCTATGCCATTAGCCCTGACTGCTATTGATGGATGTAACATGGATAATGATGAATTAGATGCGTTGCTGACCTTGACACCACAGCTGTTGTGCATTTAAATGATCATTTTACTGACACATTTTATAATGCTACAAGTGCCTGCGTGTGCAAGAGGCAAGCTATTATTATTATTATTATTATTATTATTATTATTATTATTATTATTATTATTATTATTATTATAAATATGATTATAACTTGAATAATCTGATCGATTTTCTGTCTGCTGATGTCAGATAAACATTAGACATGTATACACACATGTCCAGTGTATTTCTGCATTTTAAGACATCTAAGTCCTAATTCTAAAAAGGCTAAAATTCTCATTATGACAGTTTTCATTTAAAATTGCAGTTTTAAAGCAAACATATTAATGTGAACATGAAAAGACCCTGCTGTCTCTGCTCTGTTCTTGTTCAGCTGTAAAAGGCTGCTGTAATGTAATTGTACAGTTTAGAGCTGTAGTTGTATTGATTTCTTTTTCATTTTTAAATAAAGTGAATGGTGTTGTGATGTAATAGCATTAATCATATTATGGGTTTCCGATTGTCATCTCGTATTCAAAACAGAGGTTACTGCCGGCTTCATATTTAAGTGAATATTTTGCGGATGAACACGATGAGAAAGCAGTAGTTAGCTAGTGTGGGTCTGTCATTGACCTTAAGTTTTAAGACATGCTTGGGTCTTATTCACCACTCTGTTTTATGTGTAAGGAAATAAACCTTCAGGGAAAAAAGATTTAATATTGTAGGCTTTTCAGGTTTATGGCCAATGCTGTAACTTCTGAAAAGCAGATGGATTGCTGAAATGATGGCAGTGCATGATGTGTGTGTGTGTTCACTTTTGCATGTGTGTGTGTGTGTGTGTGTGTGTGTATGTGTGTATGTTTGTGTGGGGGGGGGGCAGAAAAGAGAAAGAGAGAATTAATGACTAAATGGTTCAAGCTTTTTATGCACATACTAGATAGTAGATCATTCAAAGGTGAAAAATTTGTGTATATATATATATATATATATATATATATATATATATATATATATATGTTGTATATAGATATTATCTTCTACTTTATCCTCCACTTGGGTCATGCCCATCCAGGGGACAATGTTTCAGGCTCTGGGCAGATACACCCAGACTAGTCTGTCTCACTCTGCATTCTCTGTTGGTTCCTTTATTTGTGTCATTGCAGGCATAAGAATCTTCAACAACACAGATGTTTGGTGTGGTCTTGTCCATGTTCTGTCCAATAAAAACATATTAACAGAATAGTAGAAGACAGATTGTTCTTTGTCTTAATACACTTTCATTGTATAACTACAAAGTGCATTTGTATGATGTATAGTGACTCTGGTAAAAGACGCAATAAGGGTAGATTCAATATATATATATATATATATATATATATAGAGAGAGAGAGAGAGAGAGAGAGAGAGAGAGAGAGAGAGAGAGAGACACAAATTGACACATTAATACATTAATACCTACTAATGTGAACAATAAGTATGTGTGTGTCTGTGTGTGTGTGTGTGTGTGTGTGTGTGTGTGTGAGAGAGAGAGAGAGAGAGAGAGAGAGAGAGACAGAGACAGAGACAGAGACAGAGAGTGCTGCTGAAATTAGCATGCTTGTGTCTGTTCGGATCACTGGTGCAGGAGAGGGATTAGTTTCGTCTCAGAGTGCAGGGTGGCAATGCAAGAAATCAGCAGCCACACTCCATGCACAAAGACAATGCAGCTTAAAGCACAAAGAACCAAGTGGAGCTTAGGACAGGTTGTTTTTCTGTGTTCCTTCACTTATTCTGAGTGTTTTTCGATATGAACAGCTCACAGGTTAGTGAACTTAAAGTAGATGTGTATTCATTTTCGACTATATTTGTTAAAAGGCATAGCATTTTTTTTACAGCTAATATTATTTACAAACCATTTATTATTTACAAAGAATTCTTATTTAGTGATGGACAAACTTGGAAGGTGTCATTGAACTGGATGAATGCATGGAATGGATTTATGTCGGGGGGAATGGTTCCCCGTGCCCATCCAAGGGAGGTTCCTTATGCCCATCCAAAGGAGGCTCCTCGTGCCCTTCCAAGGGAGGTTCCCCATGCCCAAACAATGGAGATTCTCCATGTTTATCCAAGGAAGATTCCCCTATGCCCATCCAGGGAAGAACCCCCACACACAGACACTATATTGGGACAAATTGGAGCAGCCAATTTACATTGATTCCATGTTTTTGGACTGTGGGAGGACACCTGGGACCCCTAGTATAGGATTAAGCAGAAGATAATGAGATAAGATTAGATTGTTTATTAGGAATCCTTGCACTCCATTTTAATCACACTCATATTTATTATGGTTTGTTATATAACTCTACTGTATATGTAGTAGACATATGGACCTTGAACATGGGAACATTATTTTATACATGAAATAAATTATTGTAACTGCACTAACATTTTTTTTATTCATTTATTTTCTTTTAATTGAACCTTGCTAGAACCTTGCTTACAGCAATAATAAAGGTAATCTTGACTTATCTCTCTGTTTGTTCTTTCAGTTCATGCCACACAGAGCTCGAGCACTTAGTGCTGACTGCATGACCCCTCATGGCACTATACTCCACCAAACGCTGGACTTTGATGAGTTTATTCCACCGATTCCACCTCCACCCTACTACCCTCCCGAATATACCTGCACACCTGTGCTGGAGGGTCAGAGGTATAGTTATACATACATGTAAATATTATATATACACGCAGCAATATACAAGATAATCTGCAATGGCATTTAACTGCAGAATTAGTTTAATAACCAATTACCAAACCAAATAAGATGCCTATAAATTATACAAACTAAAGTAATACAATAAAAATCATAGCTGTACAGTAGGAAAGTATGTAATTGTAAATTAAGGATGTTCTTTAATAAACCAAATGGTGGAACTGCTCTGTGTAGCTCAGGGCTTTTCCTCTATTGATTCTCTCTGTAAGCACTGAGCCTCATAGAGAAGCCTGCTGAGGGGTTAGGTTGGCTCTGGTCCATGTAGACGTCAGTGAAGCCATAAATACAGTATGACACATGACACACATGGTTTAAGCTACTATCATGTACATGCCACGACATTTCAAAGTGATCACAGTGACTTAAGCTGCCATTCACTTTACCATGAGGGGGAAAGTTTACAAAAAAGGAAAAGATGATTAAATGAGGAATGCATTCTCATTAACACACACACTGAACACACACAAGTGACACAAAAAAAAATTAATGAAAGCTACAATCTGTAATTTTTTTAATTATTTAAAATCAATTTAATTTATTTATAAAGCACATCTTAACCAGAATCATCAGAATCAGAATACTTTATTAATCCCCAGCGGGAAATTGTAGTATATAAAAGAGCCGAAGCTGACCAAAAGTGCTGCACAGCAGATCAAAATCATAAAAATGTATGCAAATTTCTAGATACATATATAAGGTCAATTAAATAAAATTCTCTAAATTTATGCAATTCAATAACCGGTTGAGATAAATTAAAATCACAAAGCAACCCATAAACATACATTTAACTGACAAAAACAAAAAGATATTTCATTTAGAAACTGATCTCTTTAATAATACCTTTTAATTATTTGGGAATTGAACGAACTGATTGGCCACCCTTGTCTGATTCTCCTCTTCGTGATGCATCATACGTTTTTAATAGGAGACTGATCTGAACTGCAGGAAGGTCAGTTAGACACATGCACTTTATGTAACTCATCCAGAACAAAGCCTGGCAGTGACCCACTGAAAAAGACATGGAGTTCCTGTAAAAGAAGGTCACCTTGACTGCAGCATATAGTTCTCTAAAATAAGCCTTGGCATATATAGAAGCATCACATTTATTCAGATCACCTACGCTATATGTACTAATGCAGCCACATGCCATCACAGATGCAGGGTTTTGCACTTTTCCTAAGTGACATTGGTACATCTCCGAAAGAGAACTGTAAATTGTAAAATACACAAATTCTTTGCTAATTCGAGTTGGAAAACATTTTTTTGTGATGAACCAATCCTCGCCAGCAGACTCAAAGTTAAAGTCAGTGGTGGACACCACTTTAACACAGAATTGAACATTTGAGTGTGTTGCAGAGATCACATTCTATGATTCTTAATATTCACAAAACACAGTTTTTTGTTATTAAAACAATGAAAAACTAACTTTCCGCTCATGTACGTCATTAGATCAGGATTTTCACAGCTGGTACAAGGTGTCTGTACATTTTGGTACTTCATTATGTGAATAAATAATTCCATTAATCATTAATCAATTCTGAAGATTAACACTTCTAGTTCCTCCCTTAGGGGCCTGCATCTCGACTTCCCTCACTCTCCGTTCAGTGCCATTTATGGAGTACCCATTAACAGCCCAGGAATTGTATACCCATCAGAACTTCCTCCACCATACGAGTCCATAGTGGGAAGTACCCCAGCCAGCCAGGTAAGAATCAGCTCTGTTATCTGCAGCTTTAATTAATTATTATTTCTGTCACCTTTTTCAGTTCTTTTAATCAAATGATGCATAATAATATTAATAATACCAAAGTTCCACAAACAAAAATATTAAACTGAATTAATTTAGCCATCTTGACAGGCTTTACAGAGTGTGAAAAAAGTTCCGACAGCTATTTATTTTGTATTTTATCAAATAATAGGGGCAAAGCAATTTTGTTGCAAATCCGTAGTCATTCTTCATTATCTGCCATTAAAGCAACGGAGGCAACCAAGCCCTCAAACAGCAAGACGGTAAAATTCTGACAGCGAGAATAAAATGGCAATTAAAGCATCTTCAGTAATTCAATAATCACATATTCACAAAAACCTGGCAAATTGTGTGACAACAGCATGACCTGCTGTGCCAGCATGATCCCCATATAGATATAACGACACAGTATTTAAATAAATCAGCCCAATATAATGAAATATATCCTTTACTCTGGAAGAAAAAAGCCTGGAAGATGTTTTGCATGCAAGCAATAAAGACATGTATTAGGCTTGGTGTAGTGCAGCAGAGATTTTATTATTACTGTATATATATGTGAGCAAGTCGGGAATGGAGTAAGAGAGACAGTAGAAGAAAGATTGCTGTCAGTAATAAATGGTGCTCATTAAAGACTAGAAGATATCCCTTTCCAGTTGACCTCGTTCATTGCTGACCTCTGAAGGCGTCCACTTAGAGAGCATCAAGCTTATATCACATGTAACTGCACATAAAAAAGTATGATGGCACTTTCATTTTGATGAGGGTTGCAGACACAAAGCCTGGAATTGCCAATCCATCATACAGAGTACTGATGGAATTTTGCTCGCACTGCCATTTCTCTGTCGTACTGTTTAGAAGACCACCGTTGCTGGGATATGCAATCCTCTGAAAGTGTTACTCCTTTTCAATTACTTCTATTCATTGGCGCAAAGCTGTACTGCTGAAGGGCTCTTCTTGTACACTTGAAGCCGAGGGAAAAAATCAATCAAGTGGCTTAGGCAGTGGGTTATAATTTATGCTGCCACGGTGCTGGAGATTCCATTCCAACTGAGGAAAATAAACGAGAGTTTTTTTTAAAAACTTATTTCATACTAAATCCTTTTGGGTCCTAGGGTTTATTTCGAAGTTATCCCAGCGAGCAATGAGAAGTCACAAAAAGGCATTATAGCTGGAACTGGGAATAAATATAGTCTATTTGTTGATAAACTCATTGACAGAGGAGTAAATTATACTGTATTAGGGATTGTTATAAAGAAAAGCATGAATTATGAAGTATGAGGTTATGCCAATACATTGGACTGACTGACTGTACTTTTTTTTAATAAAAACAGGGGGGTCTCGATATATCTTTAAACTAAATGTCTAAAAACATAGTCTTAAGAAAATAATTAGGGCTTATTAATCCATTTGATTTTTACTAGGGACTAGAGTTGAAGAGGTATTCCCCATGCACATTCAAGGGAAACATTTTGGGCACTGGGCAGATACGCTCAGGACGGCGGTCTATCACTGGACACAAATTCACTCACACAGACACACATACACCATATTGGGGCAATTTAGATCAGCCAGTTTAGTTGAATCTATGTTTTTGGACTATGAAAGTAAACTGGAGAACTGATCTGGGTTTTTTAAGTAAAATATGAAAATACATTTTAGTACACAGGGATTTGTTAGTGAATAGATTTTTTTTTGTGCTGTTTACTAAAAGTGTTTTCAGCCACTTGGTAGACTAGACATGGAAGACAGCACCAGGGAATAGCAGACCCAACCACACGAGACAGGACCCCAGAGGAGACAAAATGAAATACGTTTATTAAAAGAAGTAAATTGAAAGTATAAATACCTCTGGAAACATGTCACTTTTATCACAGCACAAAAACTGCAAATGATACCTCAGAGATCATAGCTCTTTATTGCAAATAAACAAAGGAATCCCGGATTCAGCCCCAAGCGTAGCCTGAGCTGCTACAGGAAACTCCATCCACTTTGTCTATAACAACAGCAAGCATCATCCATGAGGTCAGACGTGGGGCCAACCACTATGCCATGAGGCATCTGGCAGGTCTTAGCACCATTGACATTTCAATTTGAAAACATTCCCTTGTGATTGTGTTACAGAGGCGCGACATGCTGGTAAAATGTGGGCATGAAGGCCCCAATCACATGAGACAGAAAACTACAAAAAACAAAATATAGTTTCATCCACACATCCATCCATTATCTTCTGCTTAATCCTAAACTAGGGTTTCTGGGGGGTTCGCCAATGCCCATCCAGGGGAGAGGGTTTTGGGAGCAGGGGCAGATTCACACAGGAAAGTGTGCCAATCTATTGCTGGGCACACCCACTTACACACATACACTATAGAGGCACAATTTAGAACAGCCAGGTTATATTTAAATTCATGTTTTTGGACTGTGGGGGGAATCCAGAGAACCTGGAGAAAACCCACTGAACTAGAACCCACTAAAATAAAAGATTATTGCATTTTTAATCCTACTATAATCCTTAACCAAAATCATCCAATATATATATACCATATAGAAAGCCACTGATGATTATCCCTCTTAAGTTGATTTGTTTCACAGCAAGGTAATAAACATAGATTCTGTTAATACCGTTTATTTGGCTGAAGTCACGTTATGCTTTGATTTGATTTTGGAAAGCATGTTTCATGTAGTGTCAGTTTTTGCTGTCTCTTTCTAACAAACTTTACATATCACAGAGGTTTGTTTGGTATTGTTGGGTCTGAAATCAAACCCTTGTCAGATGACAGGAGTTACTTGATCCTTATGATTCTTTATTGAGGGAGTGCTTGTGTTATGCTCACTCAGCTCTGTCTGCACCGTGCTGTCAGATTAGAACATGAGCTAGAGCTGCTCATTGCATATGGTTAAAAACATCTGTGAGAAATTTTGAGCTGAGTCAATAAAATGGTTAGAGAAACAAATGTTATTCTAAATTATGTTTTAAGAAAAAAATCAAACCATTAGTTGTCATTAATGTCATCATTATAATACTCACCTTAATAGTGAGGTATATGGATTTGGGTTAAATGATAGGATGTGGATCACTACACAGCACCCCTGGAGAAATAAGGGGTCTTGCTCAAGGGACCACACTGAAAACTTAATTGTACTAAGAATTTAAACTCTCAATTTTGCGATTGGTAGCCCAACGTCCTAACCACTGTGCTACCACTAGTGATTAGACAATTACAGATTTTGTTGAAATGATTGATATCAGTGGTTACCTCTCAATCTGAAGGTTGTGGGTTCAAATTCCAGGTCCATTGAAGTTAGCAATGTGGATCTTTGCTGAAAATACTTAACCTTCCTCAAGGGGTGCTGTGGCCAACCTGTATTTTAACCCCAACCAAGTTGGGATACTTGTAATTTGCTTTGGATAAAGGCGTGTGCTAAATTAACAATTGTGAATATAAATGTGAGTAATCATGTTTATACAATTATTGTACAATAATTAACTGAAGCAAACTGAATTCACAGAAACAAATCACTGTTTTTTCTTTTTGTAATTTTTTTTTATTCTTATTGTTATTTAATGTGAAATGAATTAATGTAAAAAATAACATTTTTTATTAAAGAATGACAACACAGGGCTGAATATAAACAAAAAATATAATCAAGGTCAAGGTCAATAATCAAGGTCAATTGAGTGTGTTGCAAGTGTTTATTGTTCTGTGCAAGTTGTGCCACTTGGTTCAAAATTCTGACCACCGGCATAATACGCATTTTTATTTATTTTATTATTTTTTTGTGAAAGTCGTAATGACAATGTTAAGTCCCTTTTACGATTAATTAATTGTAATGTTTTAATCACAATTGATTGCAGAAACAATTAATCATCTCATCCCTAGCTACCACACCCTTATTTAATCCTATACGTTTAATGCAAACAACATTACAGTTGCTGCATGAAAACTAAATAGATGATTGGTATTTGGCTGGGTGCTTTTTATTATTACCACCCCTATATTAGTTTCATCTTTGTGTCGGTTTGTCTGGTAAAAAGTTTGAAAATTAATTAATCCGATTCAGCTGAAACTTCACACAATTGTTCATCATCAATTACAACACATGAATCAATTAAATAAATTACCAATTTGTAATTAATTAATTTTGTTTTCTATGGGTAAATTGCCCATTTTCTACTAAATTTACTATTGCACTTTAGGCTATAGTAATTTAACATGATATAGGGTGGTTTTTAATAAATATATTTTTATATTAGTTTTTTCCTGTAGCCATACTTTAATAATTATACTGATGAGATTTCTGTTCAGATTTTGGCTGGGAGAACCTCTGTTATATTCCATCCCAAAATCTCTTTTAACACTCCATATAGTTTTAAACTCGTTAATTCTTGTTACATTCTATCTGTTGTAGTTTTACTCTCATCAGTTATTAGATTAAAGCATTTTGGAGGGCCATACCACATCCCTCGGTTCTGTCTGTTTTTCACTCACATCCTCTCTCCATCCATCCTGTCAGTAAAAACTTGTCACTGACAGCTTACTTTACCAGCTGTGTCCCTGGATTGTACTTTTGTAAAACGTCAATTCAGATAAAAGCACACGACAAATGAATAAATGGATTGTCGAACTTAAGTCTGGGTGCATCATGGCAGACCCACATTTTTAAACCAAGTCTTAAGTAGGTTACAGGAGTTCATGAAATCAGTGTCACTGTGGATTTCTCAAGTCACTGCAGTAAAAGAAAGTGTAACATTGCCCCCTGTTGGATGAAAATGATGCAGGATTGCCAGATGTCAGCATCCTTAGTGGCAGGTGTTCTTCTTTTGTGTTCCCCTCCTCCTATGGTTGTTCCTAATCCATCTCAGCTGCAAGAAAAATACCTTCTCCCATGAGCTTTTTCTCCAGGTGGTCATAATGAATGCCTCGCCCATTTTCTTTAACGTTGGAATATGATTGTTTACAAATCTAGATCCAATTCAAACACACAGTTAGCTTGTATATATCAATTTGTATCAGAATCTGTGCTTCACCATTTTGAAATCAATTATAAAGATACACTAAAATAATAGTTCACTTCAGTTGTGGTTCTGTAAATATAAACTTATACTTGAATGTGGTGTGTGTATGTTTCAGATCACAACCAGCTTGGTGCAGCAGGCTACAGATTCTAATGTTTGTGAAAGGAACACTACCACAGGCATCAGCACTCAAGGTAGGATTGAACCAGACTAAAATACATGTTAGATTCAGTTTTAATAATAATGTTTATGTACCACATGAGCTTAGATGTGGTACACTTGGATGTTTAATGCACACAGCATGGTGGCAAATGTGGGCATTAATAACACAACTCACAAGACAGTAAACCTTTCATCCATTTTATACCTTCCACTTAATCCTATACTAGGAACCATCTGGGGAGAACGTTTTAGGAGCTGAATAGATACACCCAAGACAGGGTGCCAATCCATTGCTGAGCACACACTTACACACACACACACACACACACACACACACACACACACACACACACAATATAGGGGCAATTTTAAGCCTATTCGACTTGAATCCATGTTTCTGGACTGTGGAAGGAAAATGGAGAACCTGGAGGAAACCCACACGGTTCCAGGAGTAATAATCCATCCCATCCATCTATCCATTATCTTCCTCTTTATCCTCTATTAGGGTCGTGGGAGGGGTTCCCCATGCCCATCCAGGAGAGAACGTTTCGGGCGCTGGTCAGATACACCCGGGACAGGGTGCCAATCTATAGCTGGGCACACACACACACACAAACACACACTCTATATGGGGCAATTTGGAGAATTCAGTTGATCTTGATCCATGTTTTTGGACTGTGGGAGAAAACCGGAGAACCTGGAGGAAACCCACACGGACACGGGGAGAACATGGAAACTCCACCCAGATTGGGATTCGAACCAGGAATCCCTAGTGCTGAGAGGAGAACATGCTAACCACTAAGCCACTGTACCACCCCAAACAAAACATGAACATTGAAAGCATAAAACAAAAAAAAACCTATAACACGGCTTCAAGGCATACTGGGAAGTGGTAGTAATAATAATAATTGGTTGAAGTTTGGTAACAGTACGCCAGCCAATTACATTGACCCGCCCACCATTATAAGCAGCTTGAATGTAACATACTGTACAGTGCTCACAGTGTGTGTGGTCATGTGTGTATAAGTGCTTCCCATACTGTGCATAAAAGCGTTGATAAATCCCTTTTTCTCAAACCTGTGCAGTGATCCATGGTGATCTACCAACATGCACTGTGTGATCAACCAGTCAATCGTGATCGACATATTGGGCACGTATGCAGGATATATTCCAAGGTCTATAAATTGGACACAGAGAAATATAAAGCACGGTAAAGTACTCCAGCCAAGTAGGACCTGAGGCTGTATGGACTTTTGCACTGTACGAAGGATACAGAATGGGTTTATTATGTACAGATTGTGTACACTACAATGTGCCACGTACTGGCAGACCAAGAGCAAGTGCTAAGTAAAGTGTTTGCAGACAGCCAATTAGAAAAAATAACAGATTTACCAAAGGGGTACAGGATAAACATCTCATGTACAAATACAAGTGCATGGCATTTAAAAATGCATGAACATTTGGCTGATGTTTAGTCTCATAGAGTTATAAATGGCTGCATTTTGTGATTCGTGCAGACGTGTTAGTGGTTTGTTTATTCATGCAACAGAACGAAACAAGCTGTCACAGATTTTCTGGGCAGGAGGTAGTTGGATCAAGTGCAGCGATAAATCTGACACAACTTTTTTTTGGCTAAAGTGCTGATTTCCATACATGTCAAAGAGAGAGAACAAAACAGTTAAAAAATAGTTTTTTTTCTGAAAAGAAAGAGGTGAAGACCTTTCTGTATGACGGCCAGAAATATACAATGAAGATATGCTTTTCAGTATGTGGGACCAGATTTCTTATCAACTCGAAGCGCAGAGGTCAGTACAGTGCAAACCACAAACAAATGCTGAGCCACTGACGAAGAGCAGACACACGGAGTATTGGAAGGCAGAGTGAGGCGAGCCAAAGTGTAGACAATGGTGTGTTTGCAAAATGTAGCATGGCCAGAGAGTAGGTTATGAACAGGGTTGCTCTCCTGCTTTCTTTGAGTCCTCCTACTGTCCAAAAACTTGGATTCAATGTGAATTAGACAGAAATAAAAGCTCCTGTTAATGTATTGTGTCAATGTCTCAATATTTTTGTCTGCAGCAGGGGTCCTGAACTGGTCTTAGTCCAATTTTTCATGGTCAATAAGTCACAACTTTCCATTTTGCTGCCGAACATCATCATGAATGTTAAGAGAAGGGTAACCAGCAAACAAATGGTGGTTACCATGGCAACGCGAATGCTTTGAATGTGCCTCTCTCTGTCTTTTTAGATGAAAGGCATGTAAAAATCAGATGAGCATTATTTATTTAAAATTTTCTTTAATGTATTTATTTGTGACTAGCTGTCTGCGACTCACCCAGAACATGTGGGTCAGGACCCAAAAGTATGTTGAGAACAGCTGATATAGAGTATGTTTGTAAAAGTAAATAGAAATAGGCTTGATTTTATACATTGTCATGTTTTGGGAATAAGCACCGTTATACCGTTATACATGCTCAACAAGTCCAGATAATGTTTGGTTATGGCATGTGAGATACTCATTTATGGGTTGTGGGCATATTATGTGTAAATAATCATTATAATGTTGTTTGTGATTCTCTCAGGGTCGGTGGACAGTGCATCTCTGATGGTCTCTGAAACAGAAGATGCCCCTGACCAAAGCTGTTCCTCAGAGGACGTATGTTCTCTTGAGATGCAAGGCTCACGTGCCTGCTCCCATGCCTGCCTTCACTACACTGAGTCCTCTGTCACTCAGGACTCCATAACCCATTCTCTGGAGAATATAGACAGGTCACCTTCGACTGAGACGAAGAAGCGAGTCAATATGAAACTTACTCTCCCTGTTCCTCCAGCAGCTGAAGCTCAGCCATGTGCCTCAAACTCTGGTGCTTCAGCATCCACCCGCCATTCAGTGGCATGTAAGTCTTCATCACCTTCTGGACGATCCCGAGGTTCCCGGCTTTGCTTTAGTGTCTGGTCTCCTTCACCCCCTTCCTCCACTGTGCCACATCAATCAACTACCTCAGCCCGTACATTGCGAGCCAGACGGTACCGAAAGCTGGCAAGGATTGTACGGTCCACCAGCGACCCCGTTTCATGTAACTCTGGAGGCAGAGGTATGTGGTATTTTCTATTAAATTAATTAGTTCTTCAGAAGTGCGTGGGGCAGAAACAAATTCAAACTCTATATGCACATTTTAGAAAAATTTGTAGATTTTTTCATCTTCCATGTGTGAGTAATTAAGTGTGTGCCTACCGATGTCCTGGGTGTATCTGCCCAGCGCCCGAAACATATTTACCCTCCATGGGCAGTGGGTACCTCTCCCCCCATGACCCTAGTATAGGATTATTATAATGAGATGAGATGAGATATTTGATATTTGACTAAGTACTAGTATAAAATTCCTTTAATGATCCCCCAGATTCCTGCAATAACAACTGATGTAGTTACCTATGTCACATAAATAAACATTTAACAGGCGTGATCACCAGAAAGCATCATGCTGATTTTTCTCGGAGATCTGATGGTTTTATGTTCATCAGACTTATTTAACTGTAATGTTAATTAAGTTATTTAGTTTGAAATTTTCATTTATAACATTTTACCAAAAAGTAAAAACTTTAATGACACGGTTTGCATTTTCATTTATACAAAACCTGTATATTCATTGTGCAACAATAGAGGTATTTAGGGTTTTTACCAGGTCAAACAATATTCTCTGTTCTTATTTTAAACTCTTACAACTTATGTGCACTAAAGTGCTTCTCCAACAGCATGCCAAACTATTTTTTAAAGATATTTTTTTTATTTATTAATTATTTAATTACTTTTAATTAATTAATTAATTACTTTTTTAAATTCTTTACGTTACTGTCATGATCAAATGCTTTTTGTATAATCATTGTGCTAATGACTATTGACAGTAAGTTAACAGGTATCTCATCCCATAATATCTGCAGAGCTCTCCAGCGCTACTACACCCCAGTGTGCCACTCAGAACAGCTACGGGGTAAAAAAACAGAAGGTTTGTGTGAAAGCAGACCTCAGTGGCAAATGTGTTACGCTGCCCTCTGCGTCCAGCGAGCGTCCCCACTCTCTAGCCGACCTACAAGCCTACAAAGACACCAAAATCTTGGTGGCCCGATTCCTGGAGCACTCTAGTTGTAGCTTGCCTCCTGAAGTCCAGCAGGTGGTCAACAGCATCAAGTGTGTCATCAAGTCCGATGAGAAGCACATGGAGGAGGCCATGTTTAGTGCCAGCATACTTGATCAGGTGAGTTCAGGAGCAAACATGTTGGTGGCATTTTAATTCTTCCAGCAGAATGAAATATCGTTTAACAGAATGAGGTCAGGGTGGTACGGCGGCGCAGTGGTTAGCAAGTTCACCTCTTCTTCCCGAATATTCTTTGAATATTGTTGCCTTTATATATTGTGTGTTTGTGTGTGTCTGTGTGAGTGAGGGTGTCCAACAACAGATAGGCTCCCCGTCCTAGGTGTATCTTCCCAGCGCCCAAAACAATCGTCCTTGTATAGGCATTGGAATCCCCCTCCCCCGACCCTTGTAGAGGATTCAGCGGTTTATAATGAGATGAGACAGGAATGAGGAGAGAGTGTGATTTCAGTGCTTTAACTATGACATGATTGTTGTTGCTAGATGGGGTTTATTTAGATATTTTTAATACACTATATGAAAAAAACACCTGATATTTGGCAGTTCTGTAATGAAAAGGCCTTGATAAGAGAGGTCAGCGAATGGCCAGACAGTTTATGGCTGATCTATCTATCTATCTGTCTGTCTGTCTGTCTGTCTGTCTGTCTGTCTGTCTGTCTGTCTGTCTGTCTGTGTCTTTCTCTCAGAGAGAGAGAGAGAGAGAGAGAGATAATAGCATTGTGGATTATACAGTGCAACATATATATATATAAATATATCTATATCTATATATATATATATATATATCTGTGTCAGTGAGGGTGTCCAACAACAGATTGGCTCTCTGTCCTAGGTGTATCTGCCCATCGCCCAAAACAATCGTCCTTGTATGGGCATGGGGATCCCCCTCCCCCCGACCCTTGCAGAGGATTCAGCGGTATATAATGAGATGCTTATATATATATATATATATATATATATATATATATATATATATATATATATATATATATATATATATATATATATATAGCAATTACAACTACTTAAAAAATGTAAATCACTCTCAGGATTCAATACGAATAATGTTTTTTTAATCACAATTTATTGTAAAAATTATTAATTGGCACAACAACAGGAGAGTAGGTTAGTTGGGCTGAAATAGAAGACATACACAGGTTAGACTAACCACCTTACCTCTGGACAGAACACTTGAGAAGAACTGGAAATGAGTGAGATCACATCAGAGGTTTGGGCCAAAACAAAACGAAATGCCTAGCAGGATTAAAGCCAGTACATATTGTCAGTCTCTTCAGGTAGCAGTTGCACACGCTTGCTTGACGAGTCCCCGCAGTAAAAGTCTGTAAATGGTTAATATACGCTTGTCAAAAAGGCCAAATAGAAATAGATCCCTCCAGCCACATAAACTTTTAGACTCGTAGGTAATGCCAGAACTGAGTCTGCTGGACTGAAGGGCGTCTGGGACTCTTGGAGGACCTTAAGGCTGAAGAACGAGAGGACATGCATGAAGAACAAATAACTGGGGATCGACAGACAGAACACAAAATCCTCTGCAACAAAGCTGAGGATAACAAGAGCTTAATTAGAGAAAGAGAAATGAGAACCAGGTGAGGGTAGAGGGTGAAGACAAGGACAAGCAGAAGCAGTTGAAACGACTAACAGGGGAAAGAATTCAGGGAGAGACAGACAGAAGACGTGTGATAGTAGCCAGAATAATTTCTACAGTTTTACATATATTATCACAGACCCATCACAGTCACATTGTTCAGTGGGGAAAAATAAAAATAACCTATTCTACAATGACAACTGACAGAAAATGACTATATATTACTGTAAAAGGCATGGATTATGCAGTTGTGTAGTGATTAGCATTCTTGTTATATAGCAGGAAGGTCAATAGCTTAACATGGTCCTTTTTGCGTGGAGCACTGTGTTATAAAACGGCTAGCTCTGGTCCTTGAATCTGATTGGCTGAGCAGTCTGTCCAGCCGTGACATTAGTGACAATAACACACCTCTGAATGCTTCACGTTCGTATCAATGCCTGACGTACAATACATTATTTTTATCATTAAGCACAGGTTAATATAAACAGTGAGCCAATTCCCGATGAGCACTAAGCCAGTTGCAGCTGTTGTTTATAAATTGTGTTCTGTAATATGGCCACTAGATGGCATTTTTTGATTGCTAGGGAAACTGGTATCCAGTTACTCAGTGATCATCTTTAAAAGACTACAATTATGTTGCTGAAGACCAGATTATAAAAGCATTAAATAAACCTTCAATAAACACACATTGTTTTTTTTATTATAGTGTCTTTGTAACTGTTTTATAAAAGCAGTATGGCACTTAAGGGCTTGTTTAATTGTGTAAAAATTTATCATGGGTGTTTGTGGTAGCTTAGTGGTTAGGGCTATTACCTGAATGTTGGGGTGGAAACCCAGAGTTGATGAGGAAGGAACCTAATTATTTCAGATGCTGCATCATACCTGACCCAGTGCTCTGTCAAAAAAACTCAGGTTAGGATAGTTGTAAGTCGCTATGTTCAAATGACATAGAGTGATGTAACTTTGTAATATTCAGTGCATTCAGCTTTCAATACAAAACACTGACTCTGTGGATCTGCTCCCTTCTACCTTAACTCGATTTGTCTCGAAGTTACAGGCTGTCTCATTCATAGCGCTCTAGAGATGAATGTTACCTGGTGTGTTCACCTCACCGTGGTGCTAATTTTCACTCCATATCATTCACCGCTGTTAAATGGTTGAAAGATCTTACCTAATCTGTCTGTAATGCTGAGAAAGTCAGCATTTTCAAGAAATAACTTGGAAAATATCTCTTCCGCCCAGCGATAGATTGGCGCCCTGTCCTGGGTGTATCTGCCCAGCGCCAGAAATGTTCTATCCTGGATGGGCATGGGGAAGCCCCCCCCCCCCCCCCGCGACCCTAATATAGGATAAAGCAGAAGATAATGAATGAATGAATATCTCTTCTAAAAGCACTTGAGTAACTGAAAATAAAAAAGTAGTTAAGGTTGATCTAGATTTGAAAGCCAGATCAGTTAATAAACAGGTTTGATAATTATACAGTGTAACTGTTTTTTATTACTGTTTAATTACAGACTTGTGTTGTTAATTACTGACTTGTGTATATTAATCACTTAATGTACATGTAATATTGTCCTAACAGATCTAAACATGTAATGTGATGTCACACAGTCTTCACCCTGTCAATTACAATTGCAGGTGATGTCACAGTCCAAGCGAATCACACGCAGCTTGAGAAAGCACACTCATGACGATCTGCATCTACAGAGCTGTGGAGCACTGAGTTCCCCCTCTCTGAGGCGCTGTAACAAATCTCGGGTGTCAGACCGAATGGATCCAAACGGGGCCCCTGATCACGATCTTCTTCATCGACCCCAAAGCCTCATCAGTGTGTCCAGGGAAACAATACTCTAACCTCACTCTCCGTCCTTGGACCAGGACTTCTACTCATGGCCCTTTTTACTCTCGTGCCAAGGCTCTTATCAGCAGGAACAGTAGCTCTCAGCTTTCAAAGTGCGTCAGGAGATTGCCTCTCAAGTCCTGATCGAAATGACAGAAAATCTCATGAAGGAATGTTCATCATCAGGGGGAGGCTATTACAGAGGGAAATGGGGGGGTGGGTGGGGTCAGTGTCAAAATATTTAAGGTTTGTTCATATAAGTTCTATACAGAGGATGAAGGGACACGTCATTATCACATTAATCCTGGTGAGACGTTACTTTGCTGCTCCTGTGGGTCATAGCAGGACAAAGGATGTCACATCGAAGGGTTATTACAACTTACCTCAGTGTTCTGTCTCTTCATTGTTACGAATAAAAAAAGTATCTGTTTGTAATGTTGTATGTGGTTTTGTTACTTTTGTCCAACAATCTGTAGTAATTTCATCATTTAATATCAGTGGTGGGCCGTCAGGAACTTCAAGGTCTTCTCTGCTGGCTTTAAAAAATATCTGAACCACAGAATTTAGTTAATTATATATTTTTTTTCATGAAAACGAATTAAATAATTCGAAATAGTCTGTACGCTTCCTTTCATACCATTTCCTTAGTTAAACTGCTTCTAGACATGTATTTTCTTATTGAAGCTTTTAACCAATCACATTTCACCATCAGTTGTTTTCAGGATCAAAACATCGGTCTGGGGCCTTCACTATCAGTTCCACAGCCTGGCAGCATTTAATAAGTGTCAATCATGCTGTTGCTTCAACCGATCAGATTTTGAGTTGGTGACATCAAGACTATCTAGTAGGCATACATCATGTCAGTGTATTCATGCCCTCTGATTGGATAGTCAGAGAGTTTATCACTTCGGTCTGTCATTTTTAGCAAATTAAATCTTACTACAGAAATACCACTCGTTTTTCAGCATTAATGTCGATGGCAACAGAAAAGGACTTTTTAAAAGAACAAATTAAACATTGGGGGGGGGGGATAATCAGGATTTAATCTTGACTTCATTCATTCATTATCTCCCGCTTTATCCTCTATTAGGGTCGCGGTGGGGTTCCCCATGCCCATCCAGGGGAGAACGTCTCGGGCGCTGGGCAGATAGACCCAGGACAGGGCACCAATCCATCGCTGGGCAATAATCTTGACTTATTTTCCTAAATAATATAGCAATTTAATGAGGTTATTGTTGATTTTTTTATGTAGGTGGCTAAACGAGTTATCAATATTCGATGCAACAGCTCTTCATACTGTATTTCTGCATAAGGTGTTTGTTTTAGCCTTAAAATAGTTATATACAGGTGCTTTGATTCGGACAGAGCATTACTTGAGGTCTCGGTGTGAAATGCACAGCCCACCACTGTTTAATTAGGATGCTTCATGAAAAATGTCATTTTTTATGTTGCTCATGTTATTATAAGGTCATAATTAATAGTATGAGCATTAACTTCATTCGTGAAATGTAATGACCATCAACAGCATAGAATTATCGTAAATTAACTTTCAGGTTTCTGACCAACACTTCCAACATTTCCACAGCAACTATGGCTGAATCAGACACTGAACTACAAGACGGGCATCACGACTAATGTTTGTCACAAACAAGAGTGCAAGGAGCATCACCTTGCAAAAGGTAACTAAGAAAGGAATCAAACTGAACTTTAGATACACTGAGAACATTACAGTAACAACAAAGTAGGACAATAACAATCTGAATTGTTACAGCACATGGAGGAGGAGGAATGGACATTTTATACAAAATATCTTTTCTACCCTCCATATTAGTAAAAAATAAGGCCCTTAATTCAAATGATGTTATGTTTTTGAGCTGAGCAAGGGTCAGTTGTTTTCAAAGCTGGTTCTCTGTTTTAGAAATAATTCAGTGGAGCTGAATATTTTATAGACACAGAATATTTATACACGCCTGATCAAAAATCACATCTGATACATATTTAGTGATTAGAATGTTACTTTGATATGAAATAAGTCTTTGATTTTCGATTTGAGTAAATGTTGGGTCGGGAAGGGGGGGGGGGGGAATTATGCAGACTGAGCAAACCTGCAAAATACAATAATTACTGACTTTGCAAACAGCCAGATATGTGAGTTTGAGGTTTAGAACAAACTATTAAAAAACATTTATGACATAGTCTATGCATGCAAAAAGATCCCATTGGTATAATTTCTTTGTTCATGTTTATAACACGATCAAATAAATTGATCACTTTAAGAGAAAGATTAAAAATAAGAGTTGTGGTTGAGGTTTTAATTAACTAAAATGTGTTATTCAAAACCAGTGTCATTTACAGCTTTTTGTCATTAAACATTCAAAGATGTAAACGTATGATAACATATAATCTGGTACATTTATGGAACTTGTGTTGTGTATGTTGTGTGTGTTGTGTAGTGGTTAGCACGTTCGCCTCTCAGCACTAGGGATTCCCGGTTCGAATCCCCATCTGGGTGAAGTTTCCATGTTCTCCCCGTGTCCGCGTGGGTTTCCTCTGGGTTCTCCGGTTTCCTCCCACAGTCCAAAAACATGGATCAAGTCAAGTGAGTTCTCCAAGTTGCCCTATATAGAGTGTGTCTGTGTGAGTGAGTGTGTGCCCAGCGATGGATTGGCACCCTGTCCTGGGTGTATCTGCCCAATGCCTGAAACGTTCTCCCCTGGATGGGCATGGGGAACCCCACCGCGACCCTAATAGAGGATAAAGCGGAAGATAATGAATGAATGATTGTGTTGTGTATGACAACAAACAGGCAATAATACAACAGAGAATAGCATGTGATATTTGCTATCTGTCCACCAGATGGCAGCAGATATTGTAAAACAACACTGAGCGGCTTTATCTGACTGTTTTTATTTTCTCCCATTTGTCTTTTTAAATCTATAAATATCTTTTTTTTTTATCGTATTTGGTTGTTCCAATACGGCCCACAATATTTCCATACTTATATGTCCATACTTACATTTTTACATTGATTTCATTAACAATAATAACTTTATAAAAATAAAAATTTGTGATTTTACTTAATTATCAGAAGTCTATTTTGTGTATTTTGTATCTGCCCAATGGCTGAAAAGCTCTCTTCTATAGAAAAAAAATATCTAAACCCCATCTCTGCAGAATTCCAAGTTTTGGAAGTTTTTACACTGTGGCTTAGTGGTTAGCTTGCCTATCAACACTAAATATTCCCGGTTCGAATCCGAATCCCAATCTTCCATGTTCTCCCCGTGTCCACGTGGGTTTCCTCAGGGTTCCCAGGTTTCCTCCCACAGTCCAAAAACATGGATAAAGGTCAATTGAATTCTCCAAATTGCCCCATATAGAGTGTGTTTGTGTGAGTGAGTGCCCTGCGATCGATTGGCGCCCTGTCCTGGGTTTATCTGCCTAACGCCTGAAACGCTCTCTAATATTGAAAAAAAGATTTAAATTCCATCTCTGTAGAATTCCAAATTTTGGGAGTTTTAACAAGGTGGCTTAGTGGTTAACATGTTCTCCTCTCAACACTAGGGATTCCTGGTTCGAATCCCAATGTGGGTGGAGTTTCCATGTTCTTCCTGTGTCTGCGTGGGTTTCCTCCGGGTTTTCCGGCTTCCTCCCACAGTCCAAAAACATGGATCAATTGAATTCTCCAAATTGCCCCATAGAGTGTGTTTGTGTGAGTGAGTGTGTGCCCAGCGATAGATTGGTGCCCTGTCCTGGGTGTATCGGCCCAGCGCCCGAGACGTCCTCCCCCCCCCCAGGATAAAGAAGAAGATCCATCCATCCATTATCTTGTGCTTTATCTATTAGGGTCGTGGGGGGGGGGGGGTCTCTATGTCCATCCAGGGGAGAACGTTTCGGGCGCTGTGCAGATGGGGCAATTTGGAGAACTCAGTTGACCTTAATCCATCTTTTTGGACTGTGGGAGGAAACCGGAGAACCCGGAGGAAACCCACGCGGACACGGGGAGAACATGGAAACTCCACCTAGATTGGGATTCGAAGCCTAGTGCTGAGAGGAGAACATGCTAAACACTAAGCTACCGTGCCGTCTCTCAAGTGAATAGGAATCGTTAAAATGTACTTCAAACGGATCCGAGTCATCCGTAAAGAATCGCTTAGCACGTCGTAATCAGGTCTGTTTCCCACAAAGCCAACTGCCCGCCTCTGCTACCGTGCGTCCAATCGCATCGCACAGATTGGCAACGCACCAATCCTCGACGAGCAATAGCCACGCTCGTGCTCGGTTACTGGTTGGTGGTCCTGTCAGTCCGCGGGTTAGCTATTGACACGCTGGACGGCTTGTCTGGAGCTCAGGGCTTTCTTCGAGATCGCCGCAGCCGAAGCTCGGGGGAGTTATTTCGGAACGCGGCGCCTGGCGGGAGCGCGCAGCTGTTATTTAACCTTTCCTTCGGCGTCTGAACGGACGTGGAGCTCCGTGCCGGCTGAGCGTGGCTTCTGCCGCAGTGTGGGGTAGCTCGGTGTGCGGGTTTAGCTGCAGTGTGGCGCCGCAACCGACGGTTAGCTCGTGCTCATCAGCGGTGATAGTAACATGTCCGCGGGTTTAGCTGTAGTATAGTCGTGTGTTTGTTTGTTTGTTTGTTTGTGTCCCACTGTGATGCGGGGGTGTAAATTAGGAAGGTTAATTCTGCACAGCGAGCACCTGTTCTAAAGGGACCGTGTGTAGTTTATAAGCTTGGGACTATTTCACAAGCTGTTATTCGTATTGAACGCTATTTCGTACCAAAACTAGGTTACGGGGATTAACTAGTTGTTTGGGAGCGTTAACCCCGGTTGTAAACGTTGAGCACGTCGTTAAACCCTGGAGGGAATGTGGTTGATCTAAATGCAGCGCTGTTATTAGGTTCAGACGGAGCGGCTCGGTGGGTTCGGTTCCTGCGCCTCATCCGCTGCCAGGTGTCGCCTGAATGCAAAACGAGGAAATGAACTAAGAAAACGCCAACTGTGCGGAAGGGAACGACAGAAACATCGTGTAGTCGTGTGTTTGTTTGTTTGTGTCCCACTGTAATGTGGGGTGTTAATTAGGAAGGTTAATTCTGCACAGTGAGCACCTGTTCTAAAGGGACCGTGTGTTGTTTATGAGCTTGAGACCATTTCATAAGCTAAGGAACCCAAGCTGTTATTAAAATATAACGCTAATTATACTAAAACTAGGCTACAAGGATTAACCAATTGTTTGGGAGAGTTAGCCCCTGTAGTAAACGTTGATTTTTATTAGGTTCACCTCGTTGAGCCCTGGAGGGAATGTGGTTGATCTAAATGCAGCGCCGTTCTTAAGTTTGGACGGTTCGGCTCGGTTCGGTTCGGGTCCTCATCCGCTGGCAGGTGTCGCTTGGATGCAAAACGAGGAAATGAACTAAGAAAACGCCAACTGTGCGGAAGGGAACGACAGAAGCCCATCAGCCTTCATCACATCAGTCGCTTCACGGCAGCAGCATCACGTCGCCGCTCCCAGCCGACAGAGGACGCGTTCTGAATGAGACGTGCCGAGTTCGGCTCGTTGACAGGGGCTCGGTGTTAAATTAGCGATCGCACTCTTGGCTGTTTACCGAGAGTCGTTGCCCCGCTCTCTCGGACCCTCGCCATGGTTGGCTTCGGTGGAAATCGGCGCGGAGGTCGTCTCCCGTCGTTGGTCCTGATCGGCCTGATGGTCCTGATCGTTGTTCTGTCCTACAACTATTGGACCGTGACGAGACAGCACGGACACGCGATGGATGAACTGGCCGAGGTGCAAGCGCAGGTGAAGCGGACAGACGCGGCGCGCAGCCGCCTGGAGAAACGTAACTCCGAGCTCATGCTGCAGGTCAGAATATTGAAGAGCATCTGCTTTAAACATAACTGTCATTTTTCAGTACGTGTTTCCTTTGTAATTTTACTATCTTTCGAAGCTGACAAGTTCATTTCTACAAATTATTAAACACATCCAAGTTGCCCTGTGGTTGGTCATTTAGCAGACCGAACACAGGGCAACTTGGATGTGTTTAAAGACAGCTTTGAGAGGTTGTAATATTACAAAGGAAACTGGGGGCGTCCTAGCTCGGTGGTTAGGGTTTTGGGCTATCAATTTGAAGGTTGTGGGTTTAAATCCCAGGTCCTCTGAAATTACTACTGTGGGTCCTTGAGCAAGACCCTTAATCCTCATTGCTCCAGGGATGCTGTGACCAACACTGGTCGAGTTGGATAAAAGCGTCTGCAAATGACCAAACACATCCAAGTTGCCCTGAAGTGAAATGCCTGTCAAATGCTTACATTAAGTCATTGCCTAAATCAGTGAATATTGAAAAGTGGTTAAATTGTTGCTCTGTAAAATAATTAAGGAAAAAATATTTAGAATTTGGACCTTTTGGCTACTGTGATTAAGTTACATTTATATATTTAAAATTACAGTTAATGGGTTGGAACTAATTGCCTAAATCGCTGCTCCTGCAAAGGTTTGGTAATAGAGGACATATATAAATTCATTGCTGGGCACACGCACTTACTCACACTAACACACACACACACACACACACTATATAAAAACAATTAAGAGCAGACAATTCACATTGAATCCATGAATTTGGACTGAGGAAACCAGAGAACCCAGAATAATCCCATGTGTCCACAAGGAGGACATGAAAACTAGTGCTGATATGCTGGTTAAATGACTGGTTTAATCATTACTTCTTTAGGTAAACTACCAAACAATTTAACCTCTTCCTCACACGAGTTATAGCTGTATTAAACAATTCAATAATAAAAAGTAAACAGCTGTATAAATTTACAGTCATGGAAAAATCCAGGGCAGCACGGTGGTTTAGTGGTTAGCATGTTCGCCAGTCTGGGTGGAGTTTCCATGTTGTCCGTTTAGGTGTCTTACGGGTTCTCCAGTTTCCTCCCAAAGTCCAAAAGCATGGATCAAATCAATTGAATTCTCCAAATTGTCCCATATAGAGTGTGTTTGTTTGAGTATGTGCCCAGCGATGGATTGATGCCCCATCCTAGGTGTATCTGCCCAGCACCTGAAAACCCCTCAGCGACCCTAATAGAGGACAAAGCAGAAGATAATGGATGGAAAAATCCAGTTCAGAGCAAATATTACAAAAATTAGAAAGATTGACACTTTAAACATCTTTCCTGGATCACTCTGTTCCTCAACTGGATGACTGAGTCTAAGGAATATTAATCCAGCAAGCTTTCAAAAGGCAAAAAACCCTCAAAGAAATCAGTCGGTTTTTGTTGCTGAGTTTAATGTGACAGCTACTTTACAGGTGATGCACAAAATCAGCCTGTGTGGTGTGTTGGCAGGAGACAAACCTCCTCTTCTTAACATGTTTAAAATAGAATATCGACTGTCAATGTGCAGGCATGAAAAATAAACCCAACAGATAATCAGCTTCACAGAATGGGCATATATCCACCAATTAATATAAACCAAGCTGGAAAAGACCATGTAATGCGACTCAGTCTGTTGCATCGCATCAGACAAGGAATCATGTTTCAGATCCTGTTATTCAAATTTGAGTGTTAGCCTTTAGCTTAATTTGCAAAAGAGATGTTTGTTCCTGGTTGCTTGGGACCCTGCAAAGCAAAAAACAAATAGTAACCCCAGATAAGAGCATTTTGATGTGTTTTCTATTGATACTGTGAATTAGTGACATATATGAAAAACAAAACCACACTATACAAATCCATATCATTTACATGTCAGAAAGCTTTCGGACACTTCAGGATTAATTTGTAATCATATTTTGGCGAAAGGAACAGTTTTAACATAGAACTGAATGAGGTGCCGATAGGTGGAGGTCTTATTGTGGTTTGTTTTTACTGACTGTTGGCTAAGAAATTGTGGATAACCGATGGAATAATATATTTGTGGCGGTTGTCAAAATTTACTTGACAAATTGATATGTTTATTTTGAAAACCTTATGTTTGGAAGGCATAGTGGTGCAGCGGTTAGCGCTTCCACCCCACAACAAAAGAACCCTTGGTTTGAATGTCAGAGGGGCAAGTCTGCATGTCCTCCCTGTGCCTGTGTAGGTTTCCTTCCACATCCTAATACATGCTAATGTGTAAGTTCACGTCACTGAATTGTTCTAGCCTTTAGGAGTGTACAGTCAGAGCACAGTCAGGTTGTGTTTAACTCCCGGTGTAAAATTGTGTGAAGTTGAATATGCAGATGATGTCCGCTGCAGTGACCTCTAATGGGAACATGCCGAACGAAAGAAGTATTTTGTATACAAATGAATGATTTTATATCAGTGCTGAGCATTTTACAACCCCAGCTCAGTAGCTGTCCCTGCTGTAATTAGGTTAACAGGGAGTTAAAAATCAAATGTATAGTGTACAGAGTTTGCTTATTTAAAAAGACTTTATTTTTAAAAGACACATGCAAAGCAATTAAGTTGTGTCCTTGAGCTTTCTTCAGTTCTCCATAACAGTCCTAGTTTATCACCTGATGTCTTAAAACTTAATTGCCCACCTCTTAATTTATTTAACTTCACATGGTTTTCAAACATTTATTACATTGTCACTCATGTTTGCAGTATAGGAGTAATTGTTATAGTTAAGGTTTTTAGTTGCAGTGTTCAAATCATTAATATAATCGTTTCATAAATTTTTTTTGCTTTAGCTGCCAAGTGAACAAAAGTCACTGTTTACTTTTGAACGCGACCTAACGTCATTTACCATGAAAGTATCAAGGAGGGGAAAAGTTTAAACAAATAAGGAAACAGGATGTAAACCAAACTGAAAGAGTCCATTGGGTCACACCTGATTTAGATGATTGGTCAACAGTGCTTTATGTAGAATTGCACTTATGTTGCTGAACTGAACTGAAAATGTTTCTTTAAAAAAAAACAAAAAAAAACAAGTGTGTATATATATATATATATATATATATATATATATATATATATATATATATATATTTTTTTTTTTTTTTTTTTTTATTTGTGTGTGTACATATATATATAATGTTTTATTTTAATGTTATATATGAATTATATTTTAATTTTCCGGCCTGTGGAGCACCTGGCCGGAACAGTGGTGCTGCCTGAGACTGAGTCTGCCGTGGTAGAGAAGGTTTGGTTTGACCATATTGAAGTCTGAAGAAGTCAGACGCTACTGTTTTGTTTTAGATTTAATAGGGATGGGTAGATTGTTAAGGGTAATGAATAAAATGAATAAAAAGCTCTTTATTCATCATATCAGTAAAAACTCTTCATTCCCTGTGTGTCATGTATAAGACTCATTTAAGCACACTGATTTATTTGGTCATCTACTTATCTGGGGTCATGGTGGGTGCTTGTGGTTACCCGGTGCACATAGAGAAGTGAGGAACTTGTTAGATGAGTAGACAGGCATACAGGCAACACATTAACTCACACATTCATACCTAGGTGTTAATTAGTATTGCCAGTTCACCTGCTAGTATATTTTTGGATAGTGGGTTGAAATATGTACAGGCGTAAATGTATAAACTACGCAGAAATGCCTTGTTTTTGGATTTGAAACCTAGAAAACTTGTATTCGGTATGCCACAGTTCCTTTCTATTGAAAAATGTAGATTAAGAATAATGCATTTTAATAAAAAAATGCTAAATACTGGCATGGCACACAGATTAACAACAAAACCCACATGTGTATCATGAAAACGTCCATTCTCCTAATTTCACAGGGAATGATTAGGTTTAAATATTTTCTTTGTGGTCATTTGTGCTGTTTATACATAAATATAAATAACTATAAATAAATAAATAAATATACTTAACAAGAATGGCTAATAGTATTCAAATTAGCTATCACTACTGTATATCACCAAAAAATGCATGATCAGTGTTTGACACCACATTATTTCCTGGATAAATGGTCAAAAATTCCTCGGTCACTCCTAGAAATCTCGTCGAAAGCTTTGGGAAAAGCTGTAATTGTTGTAAAGCGGGGACTGACAATGACGGTATTATATGTAGGTGTAATATAGTGTTTGCTAATTCACATATAAAAGGCATCAGGTTTATTTGAACTTAAGTTTATATATCCGTTTTTCAGGTGGACACACACAGAAGACAAATTGACCAGAAGGAGGGTGACTACACGGTACTGGAGAGCAAACTGCAGGCTCGTGATGTACTTGTTAAAAAGTATGGCGATGAAAAGGTGGGCTCTTTTGTCACTGCATTTGTTTGACACTTGATACTTTTTTTTTTTTTTTTTTTTGCGAAATATCTTCATGTGATTTTATGACTGACTAGGAGTAAGAATTACCTCTAGTCCCCTTGTCCTAAATTTCCATCTATCCGGGATCAATTTGGGATCAGTCTGGGTTTCTGATGACTGTGCTTTTAGGTATAAATATAAGTTTTTCATTCATTCATTCATTATCTTCCGCTTTATCCTATATTAGGGTCTCGGTGGGGCTCCCCATGACCATCCAGGGGAGAACGTCTCGGGTGCTGGGCCGATACACCCAGGACAGGGCGCCAATCTATCGCTGGGCACACACTCACTCACACACACACTCTACATGGGGCAATTTGGAGAACTCAATTGACTTGATCCATGTTTTTGGACTGTGGGAGGAAACCGGAGAACCCGGAGGAAACCCACACGGACACGGGGAGAACATGAAAACTCCACCCAGATGGGGATTCGAACCGGGAATCCCTAGCGCTGAGAGGCGAACGTGCCAACCACTAAGCCACCGTGTCACCAAATATAAGTTTTAGGTATAAATATTAAAAACGAATTAAATTTAGTTTTCACCTTGTTATACCTTAGGGTAGATAAGAGCAAGTTGTTTGGGGGTGGGATTTAAATAAATGAATTACAGAATGAGACTTTCAGCACAATCATCTTTGCAGCCATTAAACTTTTTTTTTATTGCTGTGCTTTGTCGGTTCAGAGATACCGGAACAAAAAACAGGATAAAGAGTGTAATAACACAGCGCAGCACATACTACAGATGTACAGTTTATTAGGTACCACCCTTATTGTTGCTTCATCAGACAGGTGTAGAAACTAAATCGAAAGGGATGACTTTGACTTTCCTGCAGACACAGATGGCCTTCTGTTGATTCGAGATGTGTGTGGTTAGTCGACTTTAACATTTCCAACTTCTTTAGGTGGGGTTTCTCCTTTTGATTCTTTACTGTATATTTAAAATACGTTCAGTCACTCAGATTTTGGTTTTAGCAAAGCAGCCAATGAGGGCGCTGAAAACCGGTGTGTGGTGATATGACTTTTATACACACATATCAAAGCAGCCACTTTTTGGTTTCATTGTCAACATTAACTGTACAGTTGACTTTAATGTAAATGACCTTTCATTACAGACACACACATGTAGACACAGGCAATGGCTTTCAGCATGACCACACACAACTGTCTTTGTCTCAGGCTCTCAAGTGCTCTCTCTCTTCCCCTCTAAGCCCCCCCCCCCTTTAATGTCCTGCATAGACACATTTAACAGAACACACAGCAGGGAAAATTTATGTTTTTAGTGAAATGTAGTGTCTGTGATCAGCTCAGTGGGTGTCAGAAGGGTATGAGGTTCATTTTAAACTGCCTTATTATTTGGATCTAAAACGGGTCTCCAATTAAGGTGTAAATAGGATTGGTATACAAGCTGTACTGTTTCAAAGACACCATGCTTGCTTTTGTGATCATTTTACATTTCTGTGTGTCAGCAAACAGAGTTTTGTCCTGCAGAAGAAATATTCAGTTTTATTTCCACCTTGTGACTACTGAATTACATGCTTCTTTTTAGAATTCCTGGAAATGGTGAAGTATTTCTCTTTGATATCTTTAGGTGTTCCCTCATTGGTAGTTAATTATTTGCCAAGATGAAAGGTGGTTTATATATATATTTTTTCAATTGCTCTCGAGAGTAGTCGAGATGCAAGAGACACAATCTGAAAGTCAAAGAATTTGTGGTTGGACCTCAAGAAAAGTAGAGAAATGCAAGAACTCAAAAGTTAACTACATTTACTAATACAATATTTTCATGACCTGTAATTCTTGCTGCCCTGCCCAATCCTGTGGTTTGCGCCTTTCCTCTTACTCTCATTAATTTGGCTTAAAATGTTATCTTAACACTGTTTAGTAAAAAACAGTGTACTGGATTAAAACTTTTGTGTTCTATGAATTTATATTTAATTGAAATAATATATTATATATATTTAAATAAGGGCGGCACAGTGGCTTAGTGGATAGCACATTCGCCTCTCAGCGCTAGGGATTCCCGGTTCGAATCCCCATCTGGATGGAGTTTCCATGTTCTCCGCGTGTCCGCATGGGTTTCCTCCGGGTTCTCCGGTTTCCTCCCACAGTCCAAAAACATGGATCAAGTCAATTAAGTTCTCCAAATTGCCCTATATAGAGTGTGTTTGTGTGAGTGAGTGTGTGCCCAGCGATAGATTGGCGCCCTGTCCTGGGTGTATCTGCCCAGCGCCCGAGACGTTCTCCCCTAGATAGGCATGGGCAACCCCACCGCGACCCTAATAGAGGATAAAGCGGAAGGTAATGGATTGACATATACTCATTATATCGCGGGCATGAAAGCTCAGGTGTTAGGTTGTTGGCATTGGAGTGATCAGGTCCACTGAATTTACCGATGAGGGCTCATTGAGCAAGGCACTCAACCCTCATTGCTCTTGAGGTGCTGTACCAACCTTGTGTTCTAATCCCAACCATCAAGTTGGGATACTTGTAGGTTTCTTTGCCAAATGACCAAATTGAACCCATTGTATTTGTTTAATAACATTTGCTGCTTTTATTTTTAAATCTGATTACAAAGCCACCTGGGTCTGTACCTTGATTTGGGTTTGAAAAAAGTGTATATGAAATGTTTAAGAAAATCTTTAAATTTATTCTATCATTCCATGCACATAACTTAACTCGGCGTCATACAACTGTTAAAAGAACCTCAGCCACACCTAGAGGAACAGGTTTTGACACTCGGAATTCATTTGTATTTTAAGCTCCATTCTTAAACAATGATTGGTTGCATTGTAATACACAGTAAACAGGAAATTTCAAACTTTAAAAAAGAACATTACAAGCTGTTTAACCTAGTTTTTATGTAATGATGGGAATTTGGAACGTTTGGATTTAAATTTGTTAGTATACGTGATATGTACAGAATAATCTGCACGCAGTACCTCCCTCTTAATTATTGATCACAATGAACAGTTTCATTCAGTCGCATTACCACAAGTGTTTAAACACCCAAACCAAGCCATACATTTTGGACAATTGTTTGCCTTTAACTTTGTGGGAACAGTTTGGAAAAGACCCTTTTTTATGTTTTCTTCATGAATGTGGCTTACTACACTAAGCAAGGATACACATTTTGAATGAAGGACTGACTGCCAGACCAACTTGTCCAACATCAGTTCCTAACCTCTAATGCTCTTTAGGATAAAACAATGTCTAACAAAATAAACAAAGTTATATTTGTAAGTCGCTTTGGATAAAAGTATTTGCTAAATGACCAAATGTAATTGTGTCCTGTTTCTTTATGTCAGTCAATATATAAGGAGTTGGCACTAACCTGTGAAGGAGCAGTCATGCTCTTTTATTGCTTTATAATTATAAATCTCAAGAATTCCCTGAGGTTATGTGATCCAGCTGAGCTTTTACTGTCTGAGCCCATCTGTGGTGCTATAAAATGGCCTATAGTGACCTGACACGCTGCTACAGTGTTTGGTTTTTTTTCTTTTGTTTTCCATATTGATAAGCATTCTGACCTGCATGGACCTTTTAGATTTTCAAAACTGAGGGGGCATGCCCCCCCCCCCTTTTTTTTGCCTATTGTGTGTCATCTGACTACATATGTTTATATTGTGCATGCTGAGTCTCTGGAAAACATAACTGGGGCACAGATGTGTTTTACAGATCGCACATGAAACATATGCTTTGGGTTTGGAAAATGAAATCTAATTAAAATTACATTCAGTATTTTTAAGGTTTATTTAAAGTTAAGGATCCATAAACCTCATGGTGTAAGCTGTTTTTATCCTTGGAGCTAAGCTCAAATCTATTAATTGATTGCGTCACAGAAATTTTAAGAAACATAAGATATGTTACTGATCAAAACACATTAAAATATTCAATGTGCCAAATATTTATAATTCAATCAGTTCAACTGAGCTTAATGCGTTTTTGCTGCTGATTTTTGTATGTACTTACCAACATGTCATGTTGTGTGTTTAGCAAAAGTCAGCGAGGATTCACAGATTTCATTAGCCATCATGGCAATGTGCTCACTTGCATTTATTGTTAGTTATTCTTGAACACTTGTCTAATAAAACCGGAGGGCAAAATTATCTTCATTGTGTCCGCAAGTGCTTTTATGTGCCATGCTGTCCTACCCTGAAGTCAGCTGCTGGTTTGGTGTTATTTGTTGCGATTCTCAAATTAGTCATCTAAGAAAATTGTTCAAGAAACCTTTTTTTTTTTTTTAATTGGTGTATTTAGTCATTTTGAAAACGCACCTTTTATTATGACTTAAGTAATATAAAAACTTGGTTATAATTAGACTTGGGTTCAGTGTTTGTTTTAACAGTGTAATCTTGAAGGATTTCACTTTTAAAAGGTGTCAAGGACCGCAAAGTAAAATTTGTGGTATTCTTTTTTTTTTTTTTTTTTTTTTTTTTTTTTTTTTTTTTTTTTTTT
>JAFMOD010000319.1:5658926-5683807 GCA_019802435.1 Corydoras maculifer | reverse complement strand
TATGTGTGTATATATATATATATATATATATATATATATATATATATTCTTAAATTTATTTTTATATACTGTATATACATATATTTATATATTATATAGTTAAATATTCTATATTTGTAGTGATATATATTCATAGTGGTATTCTATATATATTACACATTTCACATAGTGATATGTGTAATTCTCTTTTCTTCTCAAAATTAAAATTTAAATAACAGGGTAATCGGGGTCTGTGACCCATATTTTCGTTACTCATGTAACAATGTGATATTAATGATAATAAAGTTTTCTTGAATCTAAAATCTTGAATCTTGAATAAACTGCTTGCTTAGCTTTTAAACAAATGTATTGTGTTACTGTGTAGATCCTGATGGCCAAGGGGTGGCACTGCCTCCTCCTCCAAACCCTGTGCAGGTTCTACCCAACCCTATCGAACCACAACGAAATGCTTTACCTGGTTCTCCAATCCGACACAGGCAGAGTAAGTATGCAAGAGAGTGACGCAGCTTTGCGTGTGCATTTGTGCATGCTGGGGTTAGGTTTGAAGACCGAGTACACCCCCTTCATTTACAGCATGTACAGAATACTACATTACACTACAACTTGGCTTTATAAGGTCAGTAGGACTGCTGCTTACTGTTTTCATTAAGAGTTGAGTTTCACCGAAAGTAAGTAGAACCCCCTGAAAAAATTGAATAATCCTGCAATATTGCAGCTGTGAGTCAGGCCTGTAGACTTATTAGTTAAAACTACAGCTACTCCTGCCAACCCGCTGAGATCTAAATCCGACTGCATGAGGCCTCATTTCCCCTTTTTACACGCCAGGATTTTCTTTAAAGAAAGTAAGCAATTAAAACCTTCATTAATTAAAAGTTACCAATACTAAATAACTGTTTATTTTAGAAAAAGTTTTTAAAACCACTTTTTCATTCTGCTATACTATAAAATCGCTTCTTATTCTGATGCGGTTGGTTTGCAATAAAGGTCAAGTCTGTGAAACCAAGGAGTCTTCAATCCATGACATTTGTGATTCATAAAAAAAAAAAAGAATTGGGTTTGATTTTAAAGTTTTGCCTCTTTCTTAAATTTTCCTTGGTTATTTATTCAGCCTTGGACTTAACTGGCAGAACCACGTTTCTGTCCTGTGATGGACTGGCAGCCTGTTTCCTGAAAAACATTTATGAACATGTTCGTTTACACCAAGAAGCATTATTTTTGCTGTATTTTCGGTTCATCTTAATTACATGTCTTGGTTTATGGGAGGAATCCGGAGCTCCTGAAGGAACCCCGTATGCTAATGCAGACAGCATGCATGTTCCAGAGAAACAAAGACCCTGTCCTTTTCTTGCTCTCGGGCAACAGTGTGTGTAATGCTGAGCCCCCCCCGGTTACAACCCAGTTTAGCCTGTGTATTAGATTTTATAAGCAATATGGTTAATGTTAAAAATAGTTAATTATTACAGTAGGTTCTGTAGTTTTGACTGTATATCACTGCAGCATTTACTGAATCTCTTATCCGCCCACTTTTTTAAAAAATATATAAATCCGACTTGGATTTTCACTCAAGGCGCAGATCTGCTTATTGACTTTATACTTTACTCACATCAGTCTCTAATCTACACGTACTCCTTTTCTAATGATTAATTTTTTCACCCCAACCTTTCAATCTACTCCGTTCTTTTACCTTTCATTCACTCGGGACTCTCAGGGTTTCTACTTTCCTCTTTGTTTTTTTGAATGATTTTTTTTTTCTTCTTGTTCCTGTCTGTCTTTTCCTTCCTTATTTTTCTTCGCCTGCTCAGGCCGCTTCTTTGACGAGAACGAGTCCCCTGTAGATCCGCAACGCACCTCCAAGCTGGCGGACTACAATGGGGATGATGGCAACGTGGGCGAGTACGAGGCCGACAAGCAGGCCGAGCTAGCCTACAATGAGGAGGAGGACGGTGATGGTGGTGAGGAAGATGCTCAAGGTGAGAGATGGCCGACTGTCCCTCACGTCGCTCTTCCTCCTCCGTCCTCTATCCTCCTCCCTCGTGTCCATGTCCTCAGTCATCTAGTTGACAGCAAAATGTCTTGTTTGGTTCTTGCATGGTTTGTGTAGAACCCTTCTAGCCAGTGAAGTACTTGTGTGTGTGCATCTGTGCACGTACCCCGACTTTGTTTTTGCCGGTTGTGAGTTTGTCAGTGTCCATGTGTTCATGTAAGTTCTGTGCGAGGTTTCATCCGTCATGCATGTGTGTATGTGTTTTGTTTCGATCACGTTGTGAGACCCAAACCGGTTTTACACACTTTCGCAGTAAAAACATGCCTTAAGGTCAAGCTTAGAGTCAGGTTGGACATGATTTGAGGTAAATCTCCTTGGAAAAATATGAAGGTCTGTGTCAATTCCCAATAATGCGTGAAACTCTTGTACGTGACGTCGTCATTGTGGTTCAGTGTAAGCATGTTGTGTTGCTTAGAAATCAGTGTAAATATTTGTAGATAATATAACACAGTGGTGCCGTGTCATTATCACTTTAAAAATAAATGTTACAGTATATACAAAGATGTTCACTTTACCAATAATTTGATTAGTAAAGATTATTCCTCTTTAAAAAAAAAATTACATTAAATGTCGGTAAGTAGGTAAGTTCGTTTTAAAATGTTCTTAATGCAGACATGATGTGGTTGACTGAGGTAAATTAGAGGAGGTGATGCAGACTGTTTGGTCGCAGAGTGCTGGGATAGGCTACACCACTGATGTGACCTTGATTAGGTTAAGTGGATTAGAAAATGTTTGAATGAATTTGCTCAACAATCATCTCCTTAATTATTTCACTTGTAAGTTCTATAGTGATTTGGATCAGGAGCAACACTGAAGTCACATCTGCTGCTTCTCTTCCACATCTTTACTTTATTCTGTTTTTATGATCAGTTCGTTCTCTGTCATTTCAGTCCTTTTTGAGTCGACCATCTTCAGGAGCACTTCTCAAAAATGTGAACCAGACTTAAAAGCTAACCTCCTCCCCTGACCTCCTGTCTCTCTCTTAATCTGTCCTTTAGACGACGAAGACCGAGAGGTTCCTGGCGATCGAGCCGTGGATTACGGAAAGCGACACCAAGCCATCGACATCCTGTAACGGTTCCAGACATTCATGTTGAAGAGGTGAAAGGGTGGATTTACTTGAACCTGAGTCTCAGCTAAGTTTTGGGTTTAGTGGGTTTGGCTGTAGCTGCATTATTAGGTAAAATGAGTTTGAACTTACAACATGACTTGATTCTGTACTTTTTCTGCTTTGATAAAAATTGTAGAAATGATCAGAATGGACTGTGAAATGACCCTCTATTCAAATGTGTATATTTAATATGTACATTCAAAGGTTTTTCAGTTAATATTAGGAATATAGGGAGGTGGATTATCTATTGATGTACACTGTGGAGTGGATGCAGATTGCACGAAACTATTGTTTTCCGGTGACAAATGAGATTCTAGGACTTCTGCCATGTTGCTACTAGAGATGAACCCAAAACTCCCACTACTGCAAATGAAGAACATCATCCATCCCGCTCTGTGTTTTGGATATTTATGGCTGGCATTAATATGGACAACAGATTTTGGTTTTTTTTTTTTTTTTATACACTTCAGCTGCATAAGAACAATTACAGTGTGCAGGACTGAGTTCGAAGTTGTGTTCAAGAATGTGTTCCAACATTGATAGTGCTTTCTGATGTTCGAGCTTTTAAGGGGCGATTGCATGCAAGTAATGGCCAGTCTCTGCAGCCTCTAGAATTGCAAAAAGCAATATAATAAACTATTTCAGAACATAGAAATAACCCATCATACTGCTTAATGACCAGGTATTGATGTAAATATCTTATCGTCTGAATGCTGTAGAAATACCAGTGTGCTGTAGATTTCGTGTGCTTTTCTCATGGAAGAGAGAGTCTTGATTCCAATATACTGTACTGAATGTCTTTTAATAACAATACGATTGTTAAAGCGGCTTGGAATCATATTAACCATCAAAAAATTCTGCATAGTTCTGTAGTAAACTAATTGTTATTCAAGAGGTTTGTTTAACATTTCCAAAGAACAGTCATTGGATAAAATTTGTTTTTTTGCCATCACTGTGACTCAGCAGTAAATATATATTTATACATACAGTTCACTGGTTCCACCTCCTGACTGGCAACCTAGTGCTTGCTGCAAATATGAAATGGATGGATATTTGATAACAAGCTCGAGGGTCATCAAAAATGAAGGATTTACCACGACAGCAGAGGAACAGCATGGACTCGAATATTTGAAAGAGCTGTCAACTTTTTTTTTTTTTTTTTTAATCGGGAAAAGGATAGAAGGAAAAAAAAAAAAAACGTACATTTTATAACCAAGGACCTGAATGTTATGCTTTAATTATCCATTATTTTACCTTGTAAAGTTACAGACCCATGTGAAACTTCTTTCAAACAATGTCTGTGCTGCCCTTTTTACGACAAGCATAAAGATTCTGGTCTTATCCTTTATATTGTGGGTGTCATCCTTAGATATCCTATAGATATGTAGATCAATGAGAGTAAGACTTATTGATTTTATATATTCATTCATTATCTTCCACTTTATCCTCTACTAGGTTAGCAGGGGGTGTTCCTCATGTCTATATAGGGGAGAAAGATTCGAGCTCTGGGCACATTCACCCAGGACAGGGCACCAATCTATTGCTGGGCACACACAAACACACTATATGGGCCAAGTTGCAGAATTCAATTGACCTTGATCCATGCTTTGGTGCATTATTCATATCCCAGGAGTGTCATTGAGGTGTTTAAATAAAACTGCAGCAACACTGCTTCACTAAAACCCCCTCACTGCATCAGTGTCACTGCAGAACTGACAAACAATACACCACCCAAATCATACCTGTTCTGTGATGGCCCTGACCAACAGGGGACTATGAGAAAACAAAGTAATCAGTCTGTAATTGTCTGCCTATATGGTAAGTGGGGAAATGGAGTAAGAAGTGGGTGTGTAGCTTTTGGCTTGTAGCTTTTGATGTGGCACAAAAAAAATGTAATGAATGTATATCATTTACTACCACAAGTAAAACAGTGCCCCCTGGTGTGAAGCCACTATATTAGAATACAGCCTACAACCGGAATGCTTACGTTTATTTCACTGACGCTTCCTTAAAGATTTAAAGATCAGTTTGAATTAGAGAGCAGAATCATCCGGGTCATTCAACTGACAGAGGCAGTTTAACACGAAGAAGTTCCTTTAATCTTTAACTGTGGCAATAAACATCTGCAGTGCCCTCAGAAATAACAATAAAACTAAAACCTTCCTACTGAAGGCTCTACAAAACTGTACAGCATAAACCAAGCTAAAATGTATATATTTGTATATTTTTAATTTTAATATTCAAAATGTGAAAACCTTTTTTGGTAGTGGTAATGGTGCTGTTATCAACCTGAAGGTTGGAGTTTTAAAGCCCAGATTCACTGAGGTTGTCCTTAACCCAAGGGGTGCTGGATCATGACTGACTCTGTGTTCTGACATTGGTGTACTTGTAAGTCGCATTTATCCAAAGCATCTACTAAATGACCAAATGTTATTAGCTTGTCAGTTGTTCAGAGGTTGGACTGTTACATAGCCATAATAAAAATACAATGACAATTACACATTTGCAATATGATATCACAGACTTAACACAGACAGGAATTCACGAGTTTCATTTAATTTCAAAGTAAATATAACTCCTTCGTAGTACATGGTGTTCCTGCATTATGAACAGAATCCTGAACAGCATTATTTAATTCCAGGGTGAGTAATCTCCTCCTGCTGTTCTGACGGCTCCAATTTTACTACTTGGCTAGTAACATTCCAAAAATGTGCAGAGTGCAAATACACTGAAACATAGGTGCTACAGCACATACAACCTGCTTATACTAACTACAGAGGATCTACAAGTGACTTATGATAAACATTTTTACAAATAGAATTTTTTTTTTTAATATATATAAATTATTCAAATGAATGACTGAGCATTACAAGCACCAGATTACATAAGAGTTTGGCTACTTAAAATCCAAGATTGTAAAAAAAATGTATAAAATATTTATTATTTATAATTTAAAACATGGCAGCACGGTGGCTTAGTGGTTAGCACGTTCGCCTCTCAGCGCTAGGGATTTCCGGTTCGAATCCCCATCTGGGTGGAGTTTCCATGTTCTCCCTGTGTCCGCGTGGGTTTCCTCCGGGTTCTCCGGTTTCCTCCCACAGTCCAAAACCATGGATCAAGTCAACTGAGTTCTCCAAATTTCCCCATGTAGAGTGTGTTTCTGTGTGTGTGTGTGTGTGTCTGTGTGCGCCCAGCGATAGATTGGCGCCCTGTCCTGGGTGTATCTGCCCAGCGCCCGAAACGTTCTCCCCGAGATGGGCATTAGAATTTAAAACATTAGGTCATTTTGCAGATGCTTTTTTCCAAAGTGACTTGTAAGTATTCCAACTTAAAGAGGTTGCAGGGCCATGCTCAAGGGCCCATACTGGTAACGTCAGTGGACTTGGGATATGAACGGTTAACTTTAGATAGGCGCAATTAAGGGCAGTTGAATCCATGTTTTTGGACTGTGTGAGAAAAGTCCACAAATGTAGATTCAAGATAAATTGAATGCTCTGAATTGCCCCATATTGAGTGTGTTTGTTATTGTACCTGTGTGAGTGAGTGTGCCCAGTGATAGATTGGTCCTGGGTGTATCCTGCAAGCGACCAAATGGAAGTTAATAAGATGATTACAGGAAAACTAATATTTTTATACCCAGGACATATTTCCCCCATCTTTATCCAAATTGATCTGGTGATAATTTCAGATTTAGAAACTTGCAACTGCACAACTGTTTTCCAATGTAATCCTGTAGCAATCATTCATGTGAAAGTAAACCTCTATGTCTGGCTTTTTATGCTTGTGGTGAAACACACATTAAAACAGCCCTGGACAGCTTCATCCCAACCTTGGCTTGGAGGCTCATATGATTGCTGGTCATTTACTGTTTCCTTACTGATCTCCAGCAGTGTATTTACATGTTTCCAAACAGGATTCTTCAAAGCCTTCAGGTTTCCTTTAGCATTTATCTCTCCGTCCTGATGTACATCTGTTATTCATCCACTGGTGCAAAATCTGCAAAGGCAAGAATTGAGAAAGATCTGAAGCTCATCTCTGTATCTTCAGTAGTTTATCGTTACCACTTTGTTCATGAGTTATTAATCTGATCATATTTAAACTGGGGGGTGGCACGGCGGCTTAGTGGTTAGCACGTTTGTCTATCAGCGCTAGTGATTCCTGCTTCGAATCACAATCTGGGTGGAGTTTCCATGTTCTCCCCGTGTCTGCGTGGGTTTCCTCTGGGTTCTCCGGTTTCCTCCCACAGTCCAAAAACATGGATCAAGGTCAATTGAATTCTCTAAATTGCCCCGTATGGAGTGTGTTTCTGTGTATGTCTGTAAGAGTGAGTTTGTGCCCAGCGATGGATTGGCGCCCTGTGATGGGTGTATCTGCCCAGCGCCCTAAACGTTCTCCCCTGGATGGGCATGGGAGAACCACCCCCCCAGTTCAAACTGATTTAAGTGCTGCAGTGATTTACTGTAAAACTTCCATTTACACAATGTTAATAGTGTTTAGTTCTGTTTATACCTTTTACACAAAGTAACATGGAAATAAGTCATCTGCAATTTTGTAACTGTTGGAATTTCATTCATTCATCCATTATCTTCCGCTTATCCTCTATTAGGGTCGCAGTGGGGTTCCCCATACCCATCCAGGGGATAACGTCTCGGGCGCTGGGCAGATAGACCCAGGACAGGGCGCCAATCCATCGCTGGGCACACACTCACTCACACATATACACTCTAAATTGGGCAATTTTTTTGAGAATTCAATTAACTTGATCCATGTTTTTGGACTGTGGGAGGAAACCGGAGAACCCGGAGGAAACCCACGCAGACACGGGGAGAACATGGAAACTCCACCCAGATGGGGATTCGAACCGGGAATCCCTAGCGCTGAGAGGCGAATGTGCTAACCACTAAGCCACTGTGCCGCCCTGTTGGAATTTATTAAACATAAAAGACATAAATTGCATTAATTTATCCTAACTGTTTGAAAGTAAGTAATCTATGTGTTTTAATGGTTCGACTGAACATGCAAAATAGGAACAATGGGACAGTCAACAGAAACAGGCCTTAAGTTCATGCCCTAGGAGAAGGCAGGAAGAAGGGCCAGATGGTTGAGAAGTTTGGAAGGATGTTCTCACCAAGACAAAGGACTGCTTATGCACATACATAGGAAAAGGACAGCCCTCCTAAGGTTTATAAACCGAAGCTGGATCTTTGAGAGTCAGAGCTCTCTCATCAATCGTGGTTGCCCGCCATTGATGATTTTTCTGTACACTTGGTTGTCTATTCAGTAACTTGCATTAAAATCTGTTTGCAACAACCTGCGTCTCCGAGGCCGTTTATTGAACATCTAACATAACCATCCCGTGCATCTGTGTTGCAAGGTGATCTGTTTAAATAGTAGAAAGCAGAAAAAGCCGAATGTGTTTATTAAAACAGAACAGCGAGTGTAAGTTGTGTACGGAACACAATGAAGCTGCTCTTATCCTTCAGTTCTAATGTAGCTGTCCGGGTGACTGTTACGGCATTTTAGGCGCCAAAAACGTGGGAAATCATTTCATGATGAAGTTAAGACTGTTCGGAATGGAGTAAACCAGTGTAAAGATGTAAGTATAAAGAGTTATTTGGAGTTTGGCCAGTTTATTCGGTTGTTGTTGCAAATATCTTGGTAAAGTCCAATCGATGGAAAAGTATTACTTCAGGTGACGCAGGCGCACAACTCCACTCCAGTTCATCCGGGTACTTTGCAGTGCGCTTGTGTGGGCGAGGAGAGGCGGGAAATGGCGACCGGTGGTGCAGCGGAACAAACCTGACATGAAAACAACGAAAGACTGGGAAAGTGGGGATAGTTGCTGTCAATGCGGCAGCTCCTCTCATATTAAATCGTTCGTCTACCCGGATTAGTAGGGTCGGTAAGTTTCTCGCTTGTTTTCCTGTTGTGTGTGTGTGTGTGTGTGTGTGTGTGTGTGTGTGTGTGTGTGTTCTGGCATGCAGACTGATGGAGCTGCTACAGTTACAGTTGTGCTCCAGCAGCAGCTGTTTTACTGTAACGCCGACTCTCTGCATTACAACACGTTTGTATTCTAATCAATCGCATCAAAACCGACTGATCGACGTTTGCCGAGTTTGCATCCTGTCCTAATCCGTTAGTTTGTATTGGTGTAGTAGGTACACATCAGGTTAACGAGATGTCCAGGTTTCGCGCTTGATTAGGTTAACTGTCTATGCGACAGTTCACAGGGTGATACGAACATTTTTCGATTGCGCCTCAGTTTTCCTTGACGCCAGATAAACACATGAAGTCCTTTAGATATTTCAGCGCCTTGCGTTGTATACAGTTAGAACCGGTCTCCCTCCAAATTAAGTCGAATTCCATCCTCAGTGTTACCTCATGTACAGAGACCGTGTGTAGTGTGTTACCAAGCTGGCAACTTGTCACCTTAATCCGGACACTATCGTTTACTCAGAAGGCAAAGACCTCGGTCTCGGCTTAACCTTTTTCCGTACACGTCATTTCATTCTTAGACTGTATTTTGCGATAAATATCGTTGCCTTAAACACGCTGTCCATGGGTCGTGAGCACTGCTAAGTTGGGTAACTAACACTTAAATCAATAAAAAAAAAAAAAACAGTTAGTACTTAGTACCAATACCTGGACTACTGGCCAGAACATCCCTGTTTCAAACCACTCGACCCCAGAGCAAGGCCTTGAACTTTTAGGTTACCTACTTGTGATGTGATGTTTTGTTAGTGGATCTTATAAAATAGTTGAAAGAAGACGTGTAAATCCTCGACAGTTCAGAAGGTGTTTGAAGGACATTAATTCCTTTAGATATTTTAGCGTCTTGCGTTGTATACAGTTAGAACCGATCTCCCTCCAAATAAAGTCATCCTCAGTGTTACCTCATGCACAGAGACTGTGCGTAGTGTCATTAATTAACAAGTCGTCGATAATCGACAATTTATCACCTTAATCCGGACACCACCGTTTATTCAGAAAGCAAACACCTTGGTCTCGTCTTAACCTTTTTCCGTACACGTCATTTCATTCTTAGACTGTATTTGAAGATAAATATCGTTGTCTTCAACAGACTCCATTGGTCGTAAGCATGGCTAAATTGGGTACAAAAACACTAAAATCAGTAAAAAGTAAAAAAAAAAAAAAAAAAAAAAAAAAAAAAAAAAAAAAAAAAAAAAAAAAAAAAAAAAAAAAAAAAAAAAAAAAAAAAAAAAAAAAAAAAAAAAACCCCCCCCCCCCCCCCCCCCCCCCCCCCCCCCCCCCCCCCCCCCCCCCCCCCCCCCCCCCCCCCCCCCCCCCCCCCCCCCCCCCCCCCCCCCCCCCCCCCATGTAAAGTTATGTAAATGTTTTATTTCTTACAATAAATGGTACAGAATATAATCCTGGTAAATGGTCCAGTAGTGCCACTACCAGGATTTCGTATTTAAGAACTAAAAAGGTGTCACTATATTTTAAAACATAAATACCTACAGCTTTAATAACAATGTAACAGGTATTTTGAATGAAATACTGTCAATTTGTCTCCCTGTGTCTTCACCACAATTGTTTGTATGTTTTTTAAATTCAATTTAAATTGTAAATCAGATTATATGTTTATTGACCTCTAAGTGAACTGCTTTGTGAAATCAGATGCATCCAGGTTTTCCAAGTAAAAAGTTGTTAAAGGTTTACCCTTTTTTCAAATTAATATTAAGCACATAAAACAGACAAATTTTATTTCTAATAAATAGTTCTGATCGGTCACTAGTATGAGAACATGTGTTATGAAATCATAATGCAGCAAACATGGAGTAAGCTGTGATACAAATTCAAGATGTCAGCGCCTGGAAAAATAGTGATTCTGCAAAACCCATTATCAAAAAACATCAGTTTTGTTGACTTACAGGAACATAGCTTCAGATTTGGCACTGATGGACTTTTAAGTTGAGATGCTGGAGACTTTCCCAATTTTCATTGTGCAAAAGACAGGGAAACCCCCAGCCTGACTGATTGCCAGGGCAGATGCATAATCACTTGTATGTATACACATATCTCAAAAATTCAGTGTTCTTTATTTCTCATTTTTTCTCAGACTTACATGACACCTTTAACAGTATGAAGCTGAGAATGCATAAGGCACCTCGGCGGCAGAACACATCTTGTGCTTCTCACTCAGCCCAGACCAAGCGCAGGCATTCACAGTGCTCACTTGAAAAGAAAGGCCTTCTGTCTTCTATAAATAAATTGATCCACCAGAATACTGTCAAGGTAAGAACCCTAAACCGTGATCACTTTTCATTGACATTACAGACTGTTAATTTTGTTTTTTTGAGTTATCCAGATTATTGTTTTAATGTACACACTATACTGTGTTATACAGATAAAATCATTTACCGTATTTTCCGGACTATAAGGCGCACCTAAAAGCCTAAAATTTTCCCAGAAATCGGACGTGCGCCTTATACGTGTACTGAGTTCCAAAATCTATAAAAGTATTGTTGTGCGACCGGGTGGTTTTTTTCCACACATCACCTGCTGAAAAAGCCAAGTGAAGAAAATTCATTGAGAGCTCGCCGCCATTCCCGGAGGATTAACTAAAGAACTCCAACTGCTGGACATTGGTGTAAACAGGGCGTTAAATGTAAAGTTGCGGGCGGCTTGGGAGCGATGGATGATAGACGGCGAACACACGTTTACTAAAACTTGGGAGGCAGCGGCGGGAACCGGGTATCCCTCGCGCTGAGTAGCAAACGTGCTAACCACTAGGCCACCGTGCCACCCCAAATACAGAAATAGACCCCGTAATTCAGACTGCGCCTTATAACGGTGCGTCTTATGGTCCGGAAAATACGATACACATTATTGTCAGTGCACCCCATCTTGCTCAGTCACTCTCTATCTTGCATTTTCTCTATCTTGCATTCACTGTCTGTCTTGCGCTCTCTCTCTCTAACTCTTTCTTGCTTTCTAATTCTATCTCCCCATGTCTCTCCATCCCATTCTTTCTCTCTTGCCCCAAGCTTATATATTATCTCGCATAATGAATAGAATCCACAGCAGGTGAATCAGTTTCCATTCCTTCAACTTTGTCACATAATGATTCTGGATTTTTGAATGCCAGTCTAAAGGGTATATAACTTAAATATTTTAACTATTGATTTATTTTGAATAAATCATTTCTATTGTGGGCGGCACGGTGGCTTAGTGGTTAGCACATTCTCCTCTCAGCGCTAGGGATTCCCGGTTCGAATCCCCATCTGGGTGGAGTTTCCATGTTCTCCCCGTGTATGCGTGGGTTTCCTCCGGGTTCTCCTGTTTCCCCCCACAGTCCAAAGACATGGATCAAGTCAATTGAATTCTCAAAATTGCCCCAAATTGAGTGTGTCTGTGAGAGTGAGTGTGTGCCCAGCGATGGATTGGCGCCCTGTCCTGGGTGTATCTGCCCAGCGCCCGAGAAGTTCTCCCCTGGATGGGCATGGGGAAACCCACCGCGACCCTAATAGAGGATAAGCGGGAGATAATGAATGAATGAATGAATGAATTTCTATTGAAAAAAACATTTTATTTTAGGAGCTGGAGTATCAAGGAGGAGCCAAAAAGGGACACCTGACGTATGATCTGATCACCTCCACACCTCACAATGCCAACACACGAAGCAAAGCCAACGGGCGCCGGAACTGTCCGGTCAACAATGGTGAGTCCAGAAAATGTCCTACAGTGAACTAGGCATCTTTCTTTAGCTCTTTGTTACTTGTTTAGTTAAAGATTTTAGAAAAAGGATCAACTCTTGGCTGTTAATAAATGTAATCCTGACATTTGTTTCCTCTTTAATTATTGACACCTAGAAGCCAGAAACATTGAGCACAGTAAGCAGGTGAAGCCAACTATAAAGTTAGAGGCTGAGGATGACCGAGTCATTCCACCCCACCCAACCCCACTGGGCACCATCTTCTCTCCTGTCTTTAATTACTTTTCACCAGCAGATAAAACAGGTCAGCTTTCAAAACAAGTACCTGTTTATTTTGTATTTAAACTGTGTACATTTGTAGATGTAATTACTGATTTAATAGCACATTGCACCACAATTTCCAGTTCTCTGTATGTTAAATGTAAGCTGTAAAATTGTAGAAAGTGACTGTGCAGTCTGTGTTCCTCTCTTTTACACCATGTCAGTTAATAATGAGGTGCTGTTTTCTGCTCTGTGTGTGTGTGTGTGTGTGTGTGTGTGTATATATATATATATATATATATATATATATATATATATATATATATATATATATATATATATATATATATATATATATATATATATACACATATACTAACAAACAAAATGTGAGGATAGGAATAATAAAGAAATTAATATTTAAGTATATTCTCTTGCATTTTTTGTCTTTATATACAGTATTTTTTATTTTTATTTATTATTTTATTTATTTTATTAAAACTGCATGCTTCTAAACTATGGTCAGATGACTTTTTGGTAGCCTTTTTCTTAAGGGGAATAAAAGGTCTGTTTCATCTGCTAGTCACAGACTTGCCTGACCAGGCCATAGAAGCAGAGGAGATTGTAAAACAGCTGGAGATGGTGCCAGTGGAGGAGACGTCAATGGTCACCGCCACTTCTATACAGGGGCAGTATGCTCTTCTGTGCTCCAGTGCCATGCTTTCTGACCACAATCAGCGAGAGGAAGAGGAGGAAGAGATTGAAGTCACCCACACTGACCTGCCCTCTCTCACAGGTACCATATGTAAAGCTATTCTGTGAATTTGCATTTGTTAATTGAAATCAAGAAACAATAACAGTTGGATAGTAATTGGTGGTCAGAGAGGGCGAGTATATAGGATATTGCTTTTTAGTCATTTTGCTTATTATGGATTAAAATCCCACTGTAAATGGCCTTCTATGAGAAAAAAAAATCCTGTGTGCGTCCAGCTCCAGGTTATAATCCGGTCAGTGGGTATGTGGAAGTTTCTGCTTGTCCACAAGATGCTTCCTGTGAGGAAGAATGGGACGTATTTGACCCGTAAGTAGAACTGTTTCTGATTCACTTTATAGTATGTATACATTATGCTGTTGTCTAATTCTGAAAAACATGCCGTTTATTAAAGTCGTATATATAAATGGGCATGGGGAACCCCCCAGGACCCTAGTAGAGGATAAAGCGGAAGATAATGGATGTGGTGTGTGTGTGTGTATGTATATATGTGTATATATATATATATATATATATATATATATATATATATATATATATATATATAAGCTTTCGTCTGTGTCTTAAAGATGATAAAGAAGGATATCTTTTTAACTTATTTCATGCCGCACATTGAACATAAGGTCAAATTTAGAATTAAAATTCTGTTAAGTATTGTCTGTTAAAATAAAACCCATATGGAACTTTTCAAGATGATTTAATTCATTTCATCCACATTAGTAGAAACCCATAAATGACTCTTTTGATTCTTTTAACAGAACCGTTTAGAGTAACAAAGCGATAAGTTAGGCATGTTTGCATTTTAGGTATTTCTTCATTAAACACGTCCCTCCATTAACTGAGGAGCAGCTAACTCGCAAACCTGCACTTCCTTTAAAGACACGCAGCACACCCGAGTTCTCTCTTGTTCTAGACCTGGTTAGTATTACTATACTACAAAGTTTTCGCAAGTATAAAACATATAATAATTACTGGATGCAAATTAATGAGAATATTTCTTTGGTTTATTTGTTAAAAGGATGAAACTCTAGTCCACTGCAGTTTAAATGAACTAGAAGATGCAGCACTGACTTTTCCTGTCTTGTTTCAAGATGTAATATACCAGGTAATAACAATGTTTTGCTAATGTATAATGTTCAGACAATTTATAATGTTCAGACAGATCTATTGCTATTAGCTGCATGATTGTTAAATCTAAATTATAATGATCATATTGATGAAAATATAAATATTTATTAATTATATATGGTTTTGTAACTTTAACCACTATTGTTCATGTGTAGAACCCTGATCAATTAAATGCACATGCACTGGATTATTGTTTGTGACCTCATATAATTACCAAGTACTTGTGTGTACAAACAGTAATTAGATGGAAGGTCAGGGGGAAAAATGTCACTGTGCTTTTAAGACACACCACTAGAGGGAGTTATTGCACCACTAATGTTCACCACTAACCAGGAGGTTTTCTTTCCTGATTTCTGACGTTTTTTAGTATAAGAAATGTGTTTCTTCATTCTTCATTTTTTCAGGTCTACGTACGGTTGAGACCTTTCTTCCGAGAATTTCTTGAGCGCATGTCTCAGATTTATGAGGTATCATTAATCTTAATCATTACTTGTTGTTTTACTTTCATTTTGAATATACTGAGGCACATTGTCAGTAATATAATACATAATCAAATAATACCTATAAACCTTAACTTATTTCACTGATTGTTCATAAAATTTAATAGATTTGTTTTTCTTTAGGTTATCCTTTTTACTGCTTCGAAGAAGGTTTATGCTGATAAGCTGCTGAACATACTTGATCCGAAGAAGCAGTTAGTTCGGTGAATTGCTTTGATTTTTTTTTTTATGCTTTGGTCATTAGTTTGTGTGTATCATTCCTGTGCTCTGTACCTAGCTAAGATTGTCAGCTGAAATATGCTTCATATTAGTGCTAGTAGTTAGGACTTTCAAATATTATCTTCTTTATCCTCAATACTGTGAGGACTTGCATACAGATACTGTTACATTGGACAAAAAGCGATACTACAGTATTTTGCAGCTCTATGCGATAATTTCTAGTTCAAGCCTAGTTGGTCAGGGAATCATATTACTGCAAGACCGAGACCAAAAACATTTTTCAAGGTTATGTTAGTTCTGGCTCAAAACAGGCTTCAGACTTAACCCCCATCGAGCTAGTTTAGGATGAACTGGACAGAAGGGAGAAAGCAGCCTACAAATGCAGCACATTTTCTGGAAACTCCTGCAACAAGATTTTAATTCTGTTATGGAAAGTATGTTGCCATTGTGTTCAGCTGTTCTATCTACAAGAAGTGGAACTTTGAGTCCAACATTTATATTGCCTTTTATTTTAAGTTGTTTATTTGTTCATTTTAAACTACATTAGAGACATTGAACTGTGTGAATATATTAACAAAAGAAAAAAAAATACAGGGTATACTAAAACTTTCGGTCAGTAATGTAGACCATATGCCACATCTGAGTTCAATCAGAAGAGAAGAATACTTCTTTGAAGGTGGAACAGAAGAAACAAGCAGTGCCAAGAGATGCTTCATTATTAATGCAGTTCTGATGTCCTGCATGACCGAGAGCTGATTCTGATTTATTCAAGTGCTTGTGATTTTTTTTTTTTTTTTTTTTTTTTTTTTTTTTTTTTTTTTGTGGTTGTGTTCTGTTTATACATGATTTTAGAATCAGGTTTAAGAATCACAATCTCTTGTATAGCCACTATGGAGCTGATGAGCACCATTACAAAGAGGCTCTATGTGATCTGTATATGTCAGAGGCTCTATGTCATCTGTAGATGTTTGTTTTGTCCCCATCATTCATATTTGTGCATACATTTTTTTCTCTCTGTGTTCTCATACTTTTCTGACTTGATTTCAGGCACAGGTTATTTCGGGAGCATTGTGTCTGTGTACAAGGAAACTACATCAAGGATCTGAATATCCTTGGGAGAGACTTATCAAAGACCATCATCATTGACAACTCGCCACAAGCCTTTGCTTATCAGGTGTGCTGATCTTAATTGTCAAAGAGATTTGTAGTGTTTATTTCCCTACATTCATTAATTTAAAGCATCTTTTACTAAAGTCACATTAATAAGAAAAGCTGAAATGACAATTCAAAGTTTTGTAGTATGAACAGTACAGCAACTTAATAACTGTTTAAAAAAAGTTTTGTAATGCATCAAAAGCCATGTGGAAAGATTGAATAACTATTAATGTGTTTGCTAACACAGCTCTCTAATGGAATTCCAATCGAGAGCTGGTTCGTGGACAAGAATGACAGTGAGCTCCTTAAGCTGGTTCCTTTTCTGGAAAACCTGGTGGAGTTGGTATGTGATTCACTGCAGTGCATATGATAAAACATGACTTTCTTTCTGGTCTACTTGTGACTATAAGGTCACAAATATGTAACTCATTGTAATATGATTTTCATCTCATCTCATTATCTTACCACTTTATCCTATAGTAGGCGCAGGACATATTGGGTGCTGCGCAGAAACACCTGGGACAGGGTGCCAATCCATTGCTGAAATTACACTAATTCAGACACACACTAGATAGGAATTTAGTGCAGACAATTTACCTTGAATCCATGTTGGACTGTCGAAGGAAATAAGAGAACCCAGTGAAAACACACAGACACAGGGAGAACATGGAAACCTAGGGGGGGAGGGGTTAACCAGTATGTCACTCTGCTGCCCAGAGTGGCTTTAATGGATGGTATCAATTAAATACAAACAATTTACTAGATTTTGTAAAGTTTTGTAAAATGTTTAATTAAGGTTATGGTTCTGCAAGGTTCCTCATGTAATCATTTAAATAAAAAATGTACTCCCTTGATATTTTTTCTTCCTCTCTTAGAACGAAGATGTGCGACCCCACGTTCGTGAACGCTTTCGCCTTCATGACCTGCTGCCTCCTGACTAAAGCGTGAGCTGAACACGAACTAATAAAGCCTGATGAGGGAAAAGCCAGGCTGGCCTTTAAACTAATTGTTTACTTCATTCCTTCAGTTTTAACAGGAAGGAAAAGAATTGAGTGGAATTTGTGTCCATGTAAAGTAAACCTTATTATGTAATAGAGACCCTGAACACATACCTCTGAAGTTCAGCCCTTGGCTTTTTTCAGAGTTTTATTTGAGGAACTTGAACTATAAGTGCTTTTTCGATATTGGTCAACTTAAAAAAAAAAAAAAAAAAAAACAATGGAGAATGAATGTGTGTAATGTTGAGGATCCAGATTTACTGGGTGCTAAGGTGCTGCAGGACTCATCTGTGGGAACCGAAGGGTTAGTAGAGTTTTAGGTCGTCTCATCATTCATTCAATTCTCACAGTTAATTTGCATATTTTAATCTTTTTAAGCATAACATTTGTTCATTTGTACGAATTCAGTAGTCCACTCATAATGGTTATTTGTTTTTAAATGTTTTAGAAATTGTTTGCCTAGTTTCATGTTTTTGGTTATATACGTGCATCAGCACTTTTAAAAACATACACTACATGGCCGAAAGTATGTGCACCTACAGGATACTGTACTAATTAATTGCAGGGCAGATTAACAAACATTCAAACCTAAGCACAATTTAGCATTTTAAGATTACCTGACCTACATCTTTGTGTGAGGGGTGGAAGTGGAAACCCTGAAAAAAAAACCTAAATATACTAAACGTAGACTTACATACTTCATACAAAAAAGAATGAAATCAAACCAAGAATAACATTTACTGTGATGTCACATACCCATCACACCACCAAACTGACCCTGAACTCAATCCATGTATTTGTGGTATTTGCGCAATTATGTTAGAACATGACTGGGACTACCACAGTTTTGCCACAATTTGAAAAGCATGCAATTCTTAAAAAAAAAAAAAAACTTTTTAGAAGCTACAATATCACTAAAACCATAACAGCTGTTTAAGGTTACGAAATTGAATTGAAATAGGTCATACGGTGCACATACGGTGGTCATGAAGTGTTTGTGAAATTATAGGCCTTATATCTTCTCTATTTTTAGATCAGGTTTTTTTTTTTTCTCTTTTCTTTTTTTTTTCATTTTAAATATTGGTGACATTTTTATATCAGTGTTCATTGTTAAATGTGCTTCAGCATGAGATAATGGACAAGTGTTTTAACGGAACTATTGGGAACAATGTAGCATGGTTCTTTTTGTGGTTCAGCACCAGCATATGTTCAAAATTCATACAAAATTTTTGCTTTTTACTTTTCCTGACTTATGGTGATTTATACACTGCTTAAACTGATTACACAAACTGTGCTAATAGAACGGACTGACTATTGGTAACACTCTTTGTTAGCAGGTGCACAAATTTAAACCAACAGCCATGCCTCCTACGTACTAATGTCGATTCAATTGGAATGAGATGCTTCATCAGCCTGTATGGCTGGGGTGTCTGTGCCCACATACTATTGTGCTCTGGCATATTACCCCGCAAGCCATCAATATGAGTATGTTTTCCTTTAAGATTTTACCATCACGTGTATAAACTTAACCATCATGTAGTTTAAACCTACTTTTTAGGTTTATGTTATGGATTGTTCGATGTGCAGCAAATACAATGTAGTTTCAATCAGAATGACTGATATTTCCAATGTTCTGATTTTAGTTGCTACATTATTGAATTCTCCATCCCAGGAGTGTTGACTGAGTAATAGACCTAACATTAAATAAGCTCTGCAGGTTTCGATAGAGCTTGTTAAATAAAAAACCTGATTTAAAATCTCAATTAACAGTGTTATTAAACACATAGAAAGTGTTGTTGCAAAAGTTTAAACACCTAAACTTAAATCAGTTTTGTGGTTTCTAGCTTTCTGTAAGTTAACACATTCTGTATAGGAGACATTCAATTTTTTTTGTATGTTTTGTTGAATTTAACTAAGAAAAGAAGATGTATGACATGAAATGTGTCATTAATTTTGTACAGGTTCTTTTGTATGCATTTTGTATGATGCTAAATACATAGTAACTGTACATTAAACTTGTACAGAAGCTGTTTTCTGAAGTGAATGTGTTTATTTACATTTGGGATATCAAACTGAATTTAGCCTGGGCTTGTTTAAACTTTTGCCTAAGACTACTTTATCTAACAAAAGAATACACTCTGATAGAATGTAATATTAATGCAATATCGGAAAACTTTAGGGTTTTAGGTGCCAAAAGTATTCATAGCACTTAGTTTTTCAGGTAACGATTTTCAGAGCTGTGTATGATACTTTTTTATGCCAGTTTTATGTAATTCAACCCTAAAAGGTGTTTACAGGTTTCCCAGTGTACTTGTGATTGTGATTTTATTTGTACTGTAAGACCATTTCATTGAAAAAGCTTATACTGCTCTAATGGTAAACTTTCTTGGTGTAAACCATAATTCCCTGTCAGGCATTTCTACGAACAGGTACTTGACTCTGAAAGTGTCTCCCATTTATTATTTGCCAATTTAAGTTGTAACTTTTTAATTGCAAAGCAATGGGCGTGGAGAAGTGATCCCAAGGATCCTGCCCTTTTGACAAGCTTGTTTTATTCTTTCTCATTGAAAGGGTTCACAAGCGCAGTTCTTTGTTCACAGCATGCAGATTGATGGATGTTCATTTGGTTTATGCAAAATTCTTAGTATCCTGAGCCCAAACATATGGCCTCAGAAGGGTGTGCAGATAATTACCGTGCCTCGTGTGAGACTTATTTTCTATGATTGTCAAAAGAGCTGTAGCATTAAATGAACAAATTGTGGTTGAAAGGTTTCATATGTGCATTTTTTTTAAAAAAAAAACAAACAAAAGTTTAAATGTACATTACCATGTGTGCTGTACTGAATGTGTGCAGCCGGATTAAGATCCTTAAAATAAGGGAACTTTGTATTTTTTAACTAAAAAGTCCAATTTTAATGACAATATATGTATTAATGAAGATTAAATCATTTCTGTTACATGTATGTGCATTTAGTTCACAAATGTTTTGAGGTTTTAAACAAACATATGTTTCATGGCATGTAGACAATGTAACTGTTTTGTGGGAAAGTCCTGAATTAAAGTATAATCATGGTACTTTTTCTGCAGAATTGACATGTAGACCCAACTTTGTTACTACTGTTTTATGTCCAAACTTCTCCATATTCACAGTTTGCATCCTCTTTGCAATCAATTTGTTGAACATATGATTATTGGCGAAAGGAACCAGCCTTGTGACTTGAAGGTCCCTGGTTTGGCTCCGGGTCCCACCAAGTACTATGGCTGAAGTGCCCTTTTAAGCCCTCTAACCCCCAATTGCTTCCCAGGTGCCTTATACAGGGCTGTCCACTGCTCCGGACACGTGTGCTCACTTTACTCATTGTGTGTATATGTAGGTTTCACTGCATAGATGGGTAAAATGTGGAGGAAAGATTCCTCTGTGTCTAAGTACTGTAGGTAAAATGTGTTCCTTTTGTTAATTTCAATTCAGTTATTTATCTGGGTGTCACCCCCCCCCCCACACACACACACACCTGTTTCTGGGACTTTACCTTAGGGGTCTGTGTCTGTCTTATTACCTTTGAATCAGTACTAATCCAGATTAGCACCTGTAGTATGTTAGTGTTTGTTGGATTTTTTTTACCCCCTCTTACCTCTGCAATATTCTTAATGCCACTAGAGGCTCCACAGCTCCAAACCATTAAATACACCATTACTTTAGAAAAGCCTTGTTGTCAGGACAACAATCCAACGTTATTACTTGTTAAAAATCAGGTAAATCTTAGTAGAATGTATATTCTATGGATATAAATATTAGAACTACAGACCAAATACTCTTCACACTCACAAGGAAACTTATCTGCAGGAACTGGAAAACTAGACACAGTTACAAGACAATGGATGACATCAAATGGAGGGCTGTCACTCAAGAAAACCTTCCCCAACTGGGCACACTGTTAAAGCTTACACAAGAATAAAATATCTCAATCATTGTATCCATGTGGATTAATTATTTTATAAAATGAACCTGTATTATACAAAAAAATTTTACTTTTATGTATGTATACAGTATTGTGTGGATAGTTACACTAACAATAGATGTGATATACAAAATCATGCTTTGAGCAACAAATTAAAAAACCCACATGACCACCACAAAGCAGGCATTACACAACAGGGTGGTGGATGATTTTCAGCACTTTAGCAACATTAATTTTATGAACTTATTTTAAAGGAAACTGGTAGTAATTATTGAGTTTTAAAAATGATACTGGAGTTTTCAACTTATTTTGATATTTTTAGCATTACATTTCTATTTAATTAAAAATTGTACTGTAGCTGCTAATAAACAAGTCAATTCTCAGAAACGCAATGGATTAGTTTCCCTCTGTCTCATAAACACAGCCAAACTCCTGGACAGATAAATATTTCAGAGCTCATGTCCAGGCCATGGATCCTTCACACGTTCTGTTTCCCTCTAAAGACTTTAATTAGGCTTCTGTTGTGGGATTGAGTTACAGATGAGGGGTGCGTTTAAAAAGCCTCTGCTGCCCAAACCAGCAGCTCACTTTCAAACTGGATGGATTGTGTTTAGCTCGTATTGTTGAAGGGTGAACGACAATTGTACAGTGTGTTAATAACGATTTAATGACCTGACAATTTTTCATCATTTCATAAATTTAAGGACTGAAATCATGCAGGGCAGGAGATATTGCTTCCTCTTTACAGTGTGCTCCATTTTTGGTAAGATTTTGTTTATATTTCATTTATATTTTATATTTTGTATATATATTTATATTTTATATTTAATATTTTTTATGGTGGCACGGTGGCTTAGTGGTTGGCACATTTGCCTCTCGGCACTAGGGTTTCCAAGTTCGAATCCCCATCTTGGTGAAGTTTCCATGTTCTCCCCATGTATGCGTAGGTTCTCCGGTTTCCTCCCATAGTCCAAAAACATGGATGAAGTCAATTGAGTTCTCCAAATTGCCCCATATAGAGTGTGTTTGTGTGCCCAGCGATAGGTTGGCGCCCTTTCCTGGGTTTATCTGCCCGGCGCCCGAAACGTTCTCCCCCGCGATCCTAATAGAGGATAAATTGAAAGATAATGAATGAATATTTTTTATGTTTTAAATTTTTTTTAAAGACCTGGATGTTACTAATGTGTTAAATGCTGAGGTTTTTGTTGCTTGGTAAAACTAGTAAAGCTTAATAAATATGAGCAAAACAAATATCATATAATAGATGTGCTCTCTGCACTGGTACACATTTTTATTTTAACTTTTGTTTTTATACAGTCTTCAATCCATGTTATTTAGTTCAACATTGGGCTTATTTTTTACAGTAATTTACAATAACCATTTTTTTTTTAAGGTTTTGTTATTTTTTTTTATCTTAAAAACAGTAGCAGATCCTCCCACTGTGCCAACTGTATATCAATTAGTTGTTTTACTGTTTTAACTCCTGTACGTGTTGTTACAGGATTAATCATCAGTGAGCCAGGAAATCGCAAAGCACCGACTTTTATCACGCGCCGTGCCGAGGTTGACTTCAAAGCTGGGGATTCTGAGAAAATGGTGAACATGGAAGAAATGCAGTCGGTGAAAAGTGAAGACGCTAAGGAGATGAGATTCGGAAGTGAAATCCTGAACAGACTGCTACCCACAGCATTTCCTGTGATGGAAACCTCACATCTCAAGACATTCTTACAGCTATTCAGCAGTCAACTACCGGCTGAAACCTTTCTTCATAGCTTTCCTCAGATCCTGATTTGTATGCTGGGAAATGAAACCCAGTGTGGATGGCCTGGAGATTTAACAGCGGCACTGTGGAGTGCATTTAGAGGACCAACTATGTCTTTCCTGGCATCCCAAACATGTCCGTCAAATCCCTTTCTTTCCATCAGTGCCTTTCAGGAGATGTTAAATGTTGCTCATCAGCTTCCCGATGACCTCCTGATCACATGGAAGAGGTGGCTTGATGTCTCCTTATCACCACTGATGTCGTGTGTTTCCCATTTCGCAGTAAATGCTCTTCAGGTGTTGGTGGAACTGTTAACTTTGATGTTGCAGTTGGGTGTTGACACACCTTCACTGGATGAGAACCAGCAATGTCCTCAAGGTTAGTGAAGTCCACTGACTATTCTTCTATCTTCTATAGTATAGTTGCTTTTTTTTAAAAAAAAACAGTGTTCACAGCAATCGAGTAAAGTCCCATGAAAACACAGGATTTTTGGTACATTGCTTTCGACAGCAAGGTTATCCATCTGTTATCTTGAACTTAATCCTCTACTAGGGACGCAGGGGGGTTCCCCATGCCCAGCCGGGGGATACATTTTTGTGCGCTGGGCAAATACACCCATAAGAGGGTGCCAATCTATTGCTGGCCACACCCCCACACACAAATTACAGCTGTTGGTTCACCTTAAATTCCATGTTTTTTTCACTGTGGGAGGAAACCTGGGAACCCAGAGGAAACCCACACAGACACAGGGAGAACATGAAATCTCCACCCAGATTCGAACCTGGATCGGTCCCAAAGCAAGAACAGCAATTGTCTATTTGGTTAAAGACAAGTCTGAGAATCTAATGTCATTTTGATTTTGCTTTTTTAATACAGGTGACCTTAAACAACTCATTATGTGGTAAGTTCAAATACCTAAAACCTTATTGTTAGTTGAATTGTTATTATTTATTTAATACAGGGTCCACCAATTCTCGTCATGATTTCAAGATTGTACTAATAAACAAATTAATAGACAGGTCTATGAGAATTATTATAAAATGAGGAGTAAATATGAATATTTTTTGTTTTATTGAACACACCTTTATATGGACATCATTAGTTATGATAGCACAAAAAGATGCTGCTCAAATAGAGTAGCAATAGTATTTTCAGGAGTTTATTCACAGCTTTTTTCATCAATAGGATATCGTCATCTATTATTATCTGCCTAATGGGGGGTGGAGGGGTGGAGACGGCGCCATTCTATCACTGGGCACAGATGCTCACACATGCTGAAACCCATGCAGACATGGA
>JAFMOD010000319.1:5640737-5658809 GCA_019802435.1 Corydoras maculifer | reverse complement strand
TGGGGATTCGAACCGGGAATCCCTAGCGCTGAGAGGCGAACGTGCAAACCACTAAGCCACCGTGCCGCCCGAGGCGAAAGTTTTAACCATTAAAACAGAACATTTAAAATGCAGTTCAAAATATCGATAATGACAAAGAGACTTTGTGGCCATCCTGTATTTTAAGATAAAGTAATTATCGTAAGCTATAGGAATAAGCACTTGTTTTGCTCTTAATTAGATGTAACATGTTGACATTTTTTTATTTAGGGGAATAAGCCACAATTTAAGTTGGTCCTTTGAAGATTCCATTCTGAATCTGTTTTTGACGTCAGTGGGATATCCATGTAACTACACAGACCCTGAATGCCAACGTGCACAGACTGTACAAAATACTCGCTCCAATATACCACCTTTGGACAAAACTGCAACACAACTGTCCTGCGATCAGCAGGATGTAACGCCGCTCACTGATACTCTCTGTGCTGAGATTTTAGCCAGCAGAGCTCAAGTTCCAGATACTCTGTACCATGTCTGCAAATCTCTAAGTAACCTGTCCCATGTGGATTTGATACAGCTATGGAGAGACAGCTGCCATCTAATTGCGTTTGTTCTCTCTCCGGGTTTAGAACCCTGTCCTCCTTTGCCCTCAGAATCAAGCTCAAGAGTTGCAAGGTCCACCCTTAGTCTCACCCAACTGTTTTGTAATTATGAGAACTGGACACTAGACGCAGAGCCCGATCCTGGTGTGGTTACTATGTGTAGTGACAATGAACCCAATGCATTCTTCAAAGGTGTGTGCAATAATACTGCTGTGATGCAAACCCTTCTTAACAACCCTAGTAATGACTGGGTGTGGGAACATTGCGCAAATGCTTCACAGCAATACTTGATGTGGCAGTACTGTGCATATGAGACATGGACTGTTGGAACCGTTGACCCCTCTATCGTGGCACTCTGCTGGAGCAAAGATCAAGTGAGAATGGGGCAAATTCTGTGTCAGAATTTAAATGTATACCTGATTGTGTTGTCAAACCCAGAAAATAATTGGCTTGTACTAAACTGTACCGAGATACCAACATCTGAGACAACTGATAGCCTTGTATTACAATTATGCAGGTACTCAGAATGGAGCAACATCAGTATTATAAACACACATCAACTTAGCTTGTGCATACAAAATGATGAGCATCAGTTTCTGATTGAGGTGTGTGCTAACAGCACCTTCCTTACTGCATTAACACTTAATCAGAATGGATGGGTAAATGTCTTCTGTTCTCTCTATTTAATAAATATTCCAACTGACCAACCCCTGTCACTTAGCAACACCACTCTTCCTACAGTCACAGCAAAGTCAGAGTCCAATAACACTCTTTCCCCTACAACATCATCACCTACCAGCTATAACATCATACCTTCAGATACCACAACACACCTACCAGAGGCCTTTAATTCCACATTTTCCAATCCAACCCTTTCTCCATCACTTTTGTCTGAGATACCAACCACATTTTCTAACATTCCTCTGTCTCCTACAAGTCCTCTTACTATCTTATCACCAGTTTCCAGCCAGACTGATTCTACCGTGAATGCCTCAGCAGCTCTGAATTCCACTGATTCCAACGTTTCTAACCTTTCGAGCTCTGTCGTTGACATCCTGCAATCAGCTACATCAACAGTCCTTCCAGATTTCGACATTACTTCTAGTTCATCTTCATTTTCAACCAGCATTCTCACAAACCCATCTCTTGCCACATTCTCTCCAAATATCACAAGTATCAGTATCGGTCCTCTTCCTTTGCCCACTGTCTCTAGTACACTTTTGTCCGTGTCATCAAGTTCCAGCATTACCGAATCTACCCCAAATGCCTCAGCAGCTCTGGAATCAACTGTTTCCAACCTTTCTAACTTCTCAAGCTCTGCCTTTGACATATGGCCGTCAGCTACATCAACAGTTTTTTCAGATTCTGACATCACTTCGAGTTCATTCTCATTTACAACCAGCATTCTCACAAACACCTCTTTTGTCACATTCTCTCCCAATGTCACAAGTACCAGCGATGTACCTCTTTTTTTGCCTACTGCCTCCAGTACACTTTTGTCCATGTCATCAACAATTTCCAGCATTACCGAATCTACCCCGAATGCCTCAGCAGCTCTGGAACCAACTGATGTCAGTATTTCAAATTTTTCTAACGATGATATCTTTCTAACGGTGTCTTCTCCAACTACACCAACAGTCTTATCTGATAATAACTTTACTTCTAGTTTATCCTCATTTACAACCAGTATTCCCACAAACACATCACCTGCCACATTCCCTCCAAATATATCAAGTGTCACACCTCTTTATCTGCCCTCTGGCTCCAGTACCCTTTTGTCCATCTCTCCATCAGTTTCCAGCATCATTGTTTCTCCTACAACCAACTCAACTTTACCTGTTTCACTCCCAAGCACCTTCGATTTGTGCAACTATGCATCTTGGGCAGTTTTACCTGTGAGTCCATTAGTAGTTGGGCTGTGTTGGAAACTTGATGTCATTGCCTTTCATCTATATGTCTGCGACAATGCTGTGTTATTCGAATTTCTTACCCTTAATTCTCAAAATGTGTGGTTAAAATCTGTGTGTTCTGATAATGCTACTGCAGCTCTCCTGAATCAGGTGTGTTTATATTCCGAATGGGGCAAGCCAACATTTGTAGACATGGCAGATTTGGCACTATGTGCTGATCTCGACACTGAAAACTTTAAACTGAAAGTATGTACTAACTCCACTGTGCTACGGAACCTTCTTACCAATTTGGATAACACTTGGCTTTTGGATCAGTGCTCCAATTTAACAGGATTTAGCAAAGAGAGCATGATGGGCTTTAGAACATCTGAGCAGTGCCAGTACACAAGCTGGATTGTAAAACTACCGGATGCATTACTTCTTGCTCTCTGCTGGAACTATGATCAGACAAATTTCATCTCCTCAGTCTGTGTCCATCCTGCTTTATTGTCCTACATTGTTCAAGTGCCTTCCAATCTCTGGGTTTACACTTTGTGTGCCCCCTACTTCAACCAAACCATGAATTTAGAATCCAATATGACCAACAGCAACAGTACTTCTGATACAAGTACCAGTGCATCGCAACCTTGTCTGCTGAAAGAGCTGGTTGAGCGATTGAACTGGTCATGCAGTGTCAATCTGAGTGAAGTTTGCCAGTCAGCAAAGCCTCAGTTCCAGATGCAGACGTTTTTACGTTGTGGGTTGGAGTTCCTTTCACCACAAATGAAGGAACTGTTGAACACCCAAGTGGCACCAATGCTTACCCAAGCCACCAACTTGTGGGTAGTCCTGCTGCTAGTTCTGGAGGAAAAGAGGATGACAAGTCTAATGGTGACTGATTACATTCAACAAGGTGTTCTAGACTCTGTATCCATCTTCCTGGAGAGAGAAACCAATTTAAAAAACAAGCAAGTTCTGCTGCAGTGCTTTGGGGTTGGTGTACCTTTTTTTCAATTATTATGCAATCCTCATAATTATTTTCATAAGTATCTGTATAGATGATTTGTTTTTGTGTTTTAGAAATTGCTTACCAACCTGATGCAAACAAGAAGAAATGTTTCAAGTGATGCTTCATTTTACATCAAGGTTAGAACACATATAGTGTGCTCCATAATTAGCCTCATTCATCAACTGTGAGCTGTATATTAAAATAGACTGCTCAAGGTGTTTTTTTACATTGAATGACATTTTCATTTGTACATTATTACAATCAAACCATCAACTGTTTTTTTTTCAGGAGTATTTTCAGATCCCGCTATCAAGTCTGAGGTCAGTGCTCAGTTCTTTGGACATCAATACAATCAGACAAATTCTACAGTACTTCAACCAAAACCAAGTCGACTTACAGGTGAGGTTCTTTCAGCTAATTCTATTCAAACCCCAACCCAAGACTCTTACAAGTAAAAAGAAACAAAGGATAAAAATACAAGGTATTTTTAAAACTGTAATAAACAACCAAATATATAAGCATTTGTACTAATTTATGTATTTTGTTCTTTTGGACGATATTACCAAATTCAAGTCTAAAGCAGTTTTATTGAAATGCATTGGTATTAATGGTTTTGTGACACCACATTGGGCCTGGATTCAAAGAAGTCAATGAACCACTATAAAATGACCTGAAATTGTCCTAAAAGTTTGGTGAAAAATCTCATTAAACACACAAGTTCAAAGAATCTCCCCTATTACCAAAACAAAACACATATAGCACAACCAGACATGCTAACGACATTTCACACTTTAAACAACTTACAATTTACTACCTCTTGTAATACAATGCAATATTGCACAACTGGACAACAACATTTGTTTATCATTTCATTCTGTAATTATCTGTAAATATTAATACATAAAACACTATATTTGATGTAAATTCACTGTAATTTCACATCACACATGTACAGACATCTCCTATTTTTTCAAGCTGCTCTTTGATATTTTTAAGTTGTTAAACGACCTGATTGTATTATAATTTTATAGTAATTTCAGTTTATTCCATGTATAGTCTGTGTACTGTCTTGTTGATTTTTAGTACGTTACATGTCATATATGTGTGCACTCACCAAGACAAATGCCGAAATAAAGAAATAAATTCGGCGAAATAAAGTGATTCTTATTCTGATATGGGAACCATTGTTTTATTAGACAAATTCTGCTGCTGTTGAGTTCCTCTAAAGCTGGCATTCCGCTGCAAATATACATAAGATTTCCTTTGAATAAAATGTGGTTAAATCAGTTTAAAAACATTTAGATCTTTAAAGTCATTAATGTTAAATAAATTCCAAACCAAACAGGCCTTCATAGACCTGAGAAATAAAGGTGGGTTTATTTGCTGATTAGGAGGAAATATTCTAAAAGTGTTATTTTTTTGGGGGGGGGGGTTCATTTTGTTTTTTAAGCTGACTGACGAGTATTTGCAAACCATGGTGTCTGTACTACTTCAAATCCACCTGAGACTCGATGGTACCTTATTACTTGACCTGGGTTCTCTCCTGAGTTTTGCTACACCAATGGATATTCGTTCTCTTCCGCTGCTACAGTACAATGTTACTCTGTAAGTAGCTGTGTTTTAACATTTACCAATAATCCCTGACCAAAGTTTTACGTGGCAAAGAACCTTTAAACTTTTTAAATGTACTTGTGTTGACTTATAATGCTAAAGATTATAATTATAATAAAGTATCCCAACTTTTTCCAACTGCATTTAGAACCAATATAATCAACAACAACATCAACAACCTGACCCTTGAGCAACAGCAGGCTTTTGGCTGGTGGTTCAGTCAGTCATTGGAGGCTAAAAATTTAACAGCAGGCGGCTTGTCTTTTATCCAAGAGAGCGGTAACCTAATCGCGTACCTGCCGTTCAGCAGCTTCCAGAACCTCTCACCTGCTCAGGTAACCGTCATGCCACCTCTCTGTGACACTTGAGACATCCTGGCTCCTGTTGAATGTTTGTCAGTGATAAGAAGATTCTTTAGTTAACAGATCTGCACCGGTCTGAAAATTTGGTGGGGAAGGAAACAGTCATGCGACCTGTCCCCGGTTTGATTCCTGATCCCACCAAGTGCTATCTCAAACAAAACTAATCATAAACAATGTGTGTGAGCGTAAAATCTTGTTTCATATGTTCATATATATATATATATATATATATATATATATATATATATATATATATATATATATATATATATATATATATATATATATATATATCCAGCGATGGATTGGCGCCCTGTCCTGGGTCTATCTGCCCAGCGCCCGAGACGTTCTTCCCTGGATGGGCATGGGGAACCCCACCGCGACCCTGATAGAGGATAAGCGGGAGATAATGAATAATGAATATATATATATATATATATATATATATATATATATATATATATATATATATATATATATATATATATATATAAAAAAAGATTTTACGCTCACACACATACTGTATATATATATATATATATATATATATATATATATATATATATATATATATATATATATATTTTACAGGGATTTTTTTGTTTGTCTTTGTGACATTAACCATTCAAAATCCATACAGTAAAAATCTTTCATTTTGAATGATGTACTATTTTTAGAGAGCTTTTTGTTGTAAAATTGTTCTATTGTTATATTAGTTACTTCATACTTCCAAGTCTGATAATTAAGAATTGAGGATGTTATCAGCAGAAATTAATCTGTGTTTTATTATTTTAATAATAATTGTCCTATAAAGTATTTATTCTTTCCACATTTCTAATGACAAGCCCACTGTCTGTAGATTTTAGATGGTCTAAATGTTCTTATGAACAATGAACTTGGAGCTATGAAGCAGCAGTTTATAGCACAAAGTCTCATTGGAACATTCAGGAACCTTACAGCCCACGATTTCATAAGGTTTGTATATACATACACACACACACACACATACACATACATACATACATACATACATACATACATACATACATACATACATTCATACGTGTGTGTGTGTATAATTTTGTATTATTCATTTAATTTTTAGGTTAGGCTCTCTCACATGCCAGGCTGACCTGAGTGACCTGCTACAGTATATTGATAGCAGTGCATTTCCAGTGATCCAAGAGAACATCAGAACGTGTGTAACACAGGGTATCAGCATTCCAAGCAGCATGGTGAGACATTTGTTTATTTAAGCATTTATTTATAACTCTACACGTTATGACATGTCATTAAAGCAGTACTCGCATGTTTTACACAAGATTGTTTGCGCTATCTTGTCAAAGCCAATGCTTTAATAATGCTTTTGTTGACATTTCATTTTGCATCTTAACATCCGGCTTACATGGATTTACACTTTACTTTTTTAAAGAAACTTAAAACCCAGATAGCTCACACTGCATTGTCAGAATTGTTTCTTTACCACCTAGTTTATGCTTTGCAGATCTCTGCAATGTTTTTCAATTCATCTGGACTGGCGTCTCCTGCCACCCTCAGTCCTCAGAATATCTCCCAGCTTGCACCTATTCTGCCTCTGCTGGGATCAGGGTTCCTGCAACAACTCGGCCAGCCGCAGCTTCTTTCAGCACTTAGTTCCCTGACTTCAGTACCCTTCACCCCTTTGCAGGTATTTATTATGCTAAATTCTTTTTTTTTATAGATTTAGGAATGAATGTCACAGGGAATAGATAAAGAAATAATGATGTACCAGAAATAATTTAATACAGTTTATATTGTTTTAAGCCTTGGGATGATGCAGATTTTTGCAAATTGTTGAATTAAGGGTGGAGGCCAAAACCTGGAGGTTAAATCAGTTAAGCCTGCAGACAAGATAGTAACTGATGTTTTATGCAAATCAGGGACAATATGCCTCCAATGTTTTTTTTTTCTTTTTTAGATTCTACCTTGTTTTAAAAATAGAATGATTTTAAAAAATATATATCGATCAGTCCTGAGTTTCTGTAAACAGGTGGCAGACCTGCAACTGACAACTGATACAGACAGACTAGGGGACAGCACACAATGCGCTCATGTGGAAATGTTCTTATGTTGAGCTAAGTGTTTAGAATAGTGTGACTAGGAATGAGCTCTTTTTAGTCACCTTAACATGTGGCTCTCCATAGCCAGCCATAAGGTAAGCAGAGAAACAGTAGACACAGGAGAAGCATTGATAACTCACTTCCTTAGTTCATTTAATACGCCGTTTCACAGTAAAATCTGCTAAATCTATCATGTATCCCAAGAAGTCTGTAAAAGATTTACCTGAGGCGTAGTATTTAATACAAATATTAAATATGCATTTGATTTTTAGGCGGCGGTGATCATGGACAAGGTGTCATCCAGCTTAAATGTAAGTAGTTTTTAATGAGCATATAGAGAACATGTGATTTGTGTCTGTGAGTGTATGCTAAAAAGTTGGGCTAGCCTGCAAATAGGTTTTTCTCTTTTTAGACCATTCATTCTCACTTAAATAGTCAATCCCTTATGTATTCTTTGTGTGTCATGCCAGCTCTCTGATTCTGGAGCTTTGTCCAATCTGGGCTACCTCCTAAGTGGACTAAGAGTGGAAACTCTGGCCAATTTCTCCACTAATCTTTTACTGTCCAACTTCGACCATTTGACATCGACACAGATTAGTGCTGTAACCACTAAACTCTGGGTAAGAAATAAACACACATATAAGACCATCACACTACACTGTACACACAATGCATTTGGATTGGGTTTGATGCCACTCTGCGCTGTTATTTCCTTAGATATGATGTAGAACACATCCATATGCTTTAAACCAGCGAAAGAGATTCAAAGCATAGGCAGCATTTTATATATATATATATATATATATATATATATATATATATATATATATATATATATATAACTGATTAAGATATTATGATTAGGATTCTAGTTATAGCTCATTATATGTACATTGCATGGAAGTACAGGGAAAAATATTTCACATGAAGATCACAAAAATTAAAAAAAAAATCTTTGTTTTTGATTAATCCATCCACCTTTTTTATTTCTAATATATATTTGTGTTTAGGAAAGTCCATCAGTGGTCACAACACTGGGAGATGTAAAGTCCCTGCTTTTGAGCACACCACTTTTATGTGTGGTGCCTCGAACTCACCTACTTCTGACTAATACAACAGCTTTTAATACATATTTGTGGAATACACAACAGGTACAAACACATACCTGAAACCCACAAATAGTCTTTCCATATGTGCCTGTTCTTAAGTGTTTTGGGAAAATCATTTCCTTATTTTTGAAGCCACCATTAGACACACCAGACCCTCTAAAGCACATCATTCTAACATATTGCTTTGTTTCTGTCCTCTAGGCCAAAGTCCTGCTCCGTGAAACGTTGAGTTCTGTACAAAATCTTACTACACAGCTTTTCAAGTAGGTGCCATTCTAATTTCAGTTTTATACAGTTTTCATTAGACAAGTGTTCTATAACAATGAGCATAATGAAACAGGTTTTTATGATATTACTTAAGTCACATTCTTTGGTACATCTGCTCATGTGTGTATCTTAACCCCTGGTCTTTTTGTTCTCCTCAGCTCTTTGGGGACACTTGCACAGGGTGTGAGTTGTAATGTTCTGACAGAACACTTAAGTAATTATCCTTCTGTGGCCTCCATCGGGAATATTTTGGAGGTTCTGAGAGACCAACCTGTGCCGCTACATTCATCGCTGGTATTTTTTTTTTTTTAGAAGAAAAACAATTTAATTTTATCATTATTTTAAATGCAACACAATTTTTTTCTTTTATCATATGGTTTTATGATAAAAAAAAAACAGCTGACAATCAACAAAAGACTAATGCATTAATGAAAAACTAGCACAGACAAATACATTCATTCATTCATTATCTCCCGCTTTATCCTCTTGAGGGACACGGTGGGGTCCTCCATGCCCATCCAGGAGAGAACGTTTCGGACGCAGGGCAGATACACCCAAGACAGGGCGCCAATCCATCGCTGGGCACACACTCACTCACACAGACACACTCTATATGGGGCAATTTGGAGAATTCAATTGATTTGATCCATGTTTTTGGACTGTGGGAGGAAACCGGAGAACCCGGACACAGGGAGAACATGGAAACTCCACCCAGATGGGAATTCGAACCGGGAATCCCTAGCGCTAAGGGGTGAACGTGCTAACTTTCTACAGGGTCTGGCTGGTTTTTGAAATTGTGTAATTAAAACATTGGCAGGTTTTTGAAGTGAATGAATGTCACATTGACTGAATGATTTTCTTTCATGGCAATAATAATGCTGAAATCTATTCTCTCTTTTCTAGAAAAAGTGTGTAATTGAAGAATTACAAATGTACAACTTCTCTGAGCTGTTTGTTAAGATGGGTGCTCAGATCAGTCTTTCTTTTCCGTAAGTTCTATTACAGAATGAATGTGCTGATATGTTTGTATTAGTAAATTATTTTCATGTTCTGAGTCCTGTTTTGATTTTAATCCCCTAATCCCCTTTTTGTTGATTTATGGTCATGTTTTTGAAGGCTTTATGTTAGTTTTTAATGATGACATGTTTTGTTTGGTGTTAACTCTATACTTGTGGATGATATATTTATACATTTACATTAGGATTAAACTATAGTACAACATAGTAAACTATGTTGAAGTGCTCTATAAAACATTATCATGTCCAGGGTTGTCCTGTTATCCTGAATATCAGGTACAACCTTGAGCATGATATTGTTATACAGCATTTCAACATCCAGTCTTCTTTCCCGAAATGACTACATTGGAAAGCTTTAGAAGTTTTTACAAAACATTTAATATAATTTATAGAACCATGCTTAGTTCCTCTAACATAGGCTTTACCAAGATTAGAGAATAATATAATTAAAGTCAGTTGTCTTTTTACTGATGAGCTGCATATAACTCCTAAATGTTCTAGATTGTGGACATTCCAGATTTATTATACTCCCATAAATTATGGTCTCATCAATGTGACTGACAGACCATCATGACTGGAAATGTGGAATCAGAAAACAAACATTCTGAAAAATTTTTTTTAGCACAATTTCAAAGATAGAGCTAAAAAATGTTTGCTGTGTATGCCGTATCTTAAAATTAACTAGAATATTGCTTTGTAGAATGAGCACAGTCAAGAAATTTTCAATGCCCATGATGGATACCTTTAGGAAAGTCATCATTCAAGATCCTCAATACTTCTTGCTTTTGCCAAAAACCAAACAAACATTGCTAGTGGGGAAGATGGTGGAGAAGCTGGTCAGTGATTTTCAACATCAATCTTTAGCTAAATAAATTAAGCCTAGTTGTGCAGTTTATTATTGTTCATATAGTGTCATTGTCATGGTCCATATTTTACTAAGCCACTACATATGAAACCTTTATGGAAGTATAAACTATTTCAGCATACATTATAGTACTGTCTAATAAAATAGATCTTCCCATAATGCCATTTTGTTGTTTAGGGAATGAACACAAGCATTTATACTGAAGAGGAGTTCCGTTCATTGGGTATTATGGCCACGTTTGTGATGGACGATGTCTTTGCTAAGCTCGAGAGGAGTTTCTTTGTGGACAGCATTGAGTTTCTGAGAGGTTTCTGCTATGATTATAATAAAACAAAGCTTGTAGCTTCAATGCTGCAGGAACCTGATACATTTGGGTGAGAAATGGATTCATTCATGTGAATATATATATATATATATATATATATATATATATATATATATATATATATGCACTAGAAAAGTAAAAAAAAATGCGATCCCACTCTGCTCTCTCTTTTTTTTCAAAGTCCAGCACAAAATTGGACAGTAGCAACACTGAATCAGGTGGACAGATTCTTATTCTTTCTGTCAAAAGAAATTATCCAACAAATTCCTCAGGTAAATCATCTTTGCTGTACTGGTGTGTTATTTTCTCTGTTTAGTCAAAGAATAGATATTCTGCTTACTAATAAATCCTGACATCTATTAAACTTACACTTTACTGTAACTTATAGGCTCTGGAAAAAGCCTTAAAAAAACTTTTGATGACACAAGTTTGTTTCTTGCAACATGAAATATGCTTTTATGTAGCTATTCTTTTTCTCCACAGAAACTGATGAGTCAGGACCGTATTGAGAGGCTGCTCGGAAGCCAAAGCCTGTGGGAAAACGGGGTTGTGGGCTCACTGTGTGGACCTGAGCATTTCTCATATTTTCCTATAAAGCAGTTTGTGCTTCAGTACTTTTTAGGGTTGCTGAGGCCGCAACGCATTAGTAAGTAGCACACTGCTAAATCCCATTGGTCGTTTTTTTCTTCTTTTAATTTCACCACAAATAATACTGACGTCACTGTTTGAATATTTTATTTATATTTAAACATTTATGGTTATGCCTTGTTTCTGTTAGCTGCTGCAAGTCCTGTTCCATCCTGTGAGAGTTTGCATCAGTCTTTGCCTTCTGCTTGGTCCATCACTAGCATCATCAACATGCAATCTACTGCTTTTCAGAGCTGTCTCGAACTCATTGGCCAGGACCCTTTCTTTACTCCTTATCAGTTATCACTGCTGCTGAACAAAGTTAAAGAGGTATGTAATTCACAGATTTCATGATGAGTTTATTAAATCTGATTCCGCATAGATGGCATATTTTCAAACAACTAGGTGTTATGCCTTTTTTAATTGCTACAACTAATTATAGCTATATGTAATCAGAATGAATATAATTAATGCCAAGTGCCTGTACTTAAATGTGTTAATCAAAATTAACATGTTTTTAATGTTTTCATTAAATTAGCATTGTGTGCTATGTTGTCAAATAGAGTATTTTCCCGGCAAAACTTTATATTTCTATATAGATTATAGATTTCTATTTTAACAATAATATTTCTATTTTAACAATAATAATGAAAAAAACATCACCGTTTAACTGTGCTGTTACTTTTGTACTGGCCAGTTTTATTTTAATATTTGTTTGAAACATTATTTCAAATAAAACAGAAAAATCGAAGTACTTTTGATCAGGGTACAAAAAGTTGTATTTTTCACTTATTAATCTGTTGCAGGTCTACGGTGGGGTCGCATCATTCACCCCATCTCTTACTGCTCAGCTGGGCCGCATTGCCACACAGCTTTCAGTGGATGAACTTGCGTCTCTCGAACTGTCTGAAATGCGCTTCATTGGTCCGCTTGGATCTGTTAGTACCTGGTCCACAAAACAGGTAATTACCAGTCTAATACATATTACATTTAAATGTAAAAACATCTTAAAATATAGTTGGAAGCATGGTGGTGCTGTAGCTTTGTTTATCAGCCAAATGTATTTGTCTGAGGTGTTTCTATGTTCTCTTCAAGTATGCATGTGTTTCTCAGGAGCTGTAATTTCCACCTACAGTACAAAAACATGCTAGTAGGTCAATTGTCCGTATGGTGGAACTGTGATAGAACGGTGACATCTTTTACCCTCAGTGTTAGACATTAGCACGACTACATGACTCTGATCAGGATAAATCAGGGCTGAATTGTATTTTTTTCTGAAGGACCACATGAGAAACTCGGCTTGATGATTGGCCAAACCAATAGGTGGAGAAGAGACTGCCAAATGACCAGATATGGTAATTGGGCTGTAAAATGCCCAAGCCTGGGATTAGTGGGATAAAATTAGAAATTGTGTAGATTGCAGATGTTCAAAGACTGTGTATTGACTTTTATTAGCTCTATAATGTTTATTTCTGTTTCTCAGCTAGGAGTTTTATTCTCCACTATGCTTGACTCCACCAAAAAAACACCAAACCAACTAGATTCCAGCTTTTTTGTTGCTCTTGGATACATAATTTGTGGAATAGATGTTCCTGACATCTTTAAGCTGAATTCTGCAGAGTTTAGGTGAGTTTTTTATGCTACATAGTAATATTTAGAAAGTTGAAAGTATATGGACACCTATTAATTACATCTAGATTGCTGGACTTTCAATATTGTTTCATGGCATGCTGTAATACACAAATAGCATTTTCAGAATTATTTAAATGATTAAATATATATTAAAATAGTTTTATTTTTATTGTATGTGACTACATTTTTTTTATTTAAGTTATATTTTATATTAATAATTATTTAGGCATATTATTATTTATTTACTATCCTTACTAAACATTAATTAATTAATTCATTCATTCATTCATTCATTATCATCCGCTTTATCCTCTACTAGGGTCGTGGGGGCAGGGGGGGGTTCCCCATGCCCATCCAGGGGAGAACGTCTTGGGCGCTGGGCAGATACACCCAGGACAGGGCGCCAATCTATTGCTGGGCACACACTTACTCACACATACACACTTTATATGGGGCAATTTGAAGAACTCAATTGACTTGTTCCATCTTTTTGGACTGTGGGAGGAAACCGGAGAACCCGGAGGAAACCCACGCAGACACAGGGAGAACATGGAAACTCCACCCAGATGGGGACTCGAACCGGGAATCTCTAGTGCTGAGAGGCGAACGTGCTAACCACTAAGCCACCGTGCTGCCCCCTTACTAAACATAACTATAGCAAAATACATAAGATGAGAAAGATGTTTTGATGTTTTTGTGGCAGTAAGGCAGTGCTGTGGTTGGGTCGTTTGAACCTAACATGCTCTGAGACACAGTTCGAGGCTATGATTGAGCTTCTAAGTCAAAACGGGACATTTGGACCCATTAGTTCCTGGGGGCCTGAAATCTTTATCGAGATTGGAGCACTTACTGGTAAGAGCTTTGTGATTCACTGAACCTCTAGTAACACTGAATTCATATTGTAACCAGATTAGCATGTTCTTGCTTCTTTATTATAAGCTGGGATTCTTTTTTTTTGTTTTGTTTTGATTTTTAAATTCTTAAAAAAATATTACTATTCACTTGTTCATTAAAACATCACAAATCTGTAATTGTCAGTTAAAATGCTTTAAGCTGATTTCATACAGATGCTTGTCTTTATTGCATTTAATAAAATGCCTCAGTTATTCTGTAAACAGAGTTAGTTTTAATTGATGTGGTCTCAAATGATTTAGCATCTCTCATATGTTCGTTCATTTCATTACAACTTAATTATCTATTCACAGCTGGGATCCCAGACATGGCCATGTCTGCTCTGGTGCAGGAGCAGATAGAGGGAATCACGCCTCTTGCTATATCGCTCATAGCAGCCAAAAAATTTGCAGTAAGTAATGTAACACATTTTAGGATGGTTTACAGGAGATGAATGCAAAGAACATGGACACCTAAACACAATTTAAACTTTTACATCTCCATGTTAAATACATTTTTAATGGATGCTTTAAAACGACATGCACTAGTTCAAACACAAAGCTGATGATAAATGTTAATGATATAAAAAAATAAAAAAAAAACTTGGCCTTAATTAATCATTGATGTGCATGTATTTAAAAAAAAATGAGTTTGCATGTGCAATTCTGGTTAGTAAAATAAAACTTAAACCCTTAACATGTTCTTGTATGCAGGTTGTATTTAATCCGGCCCAGATCAGTCTGTTTTCCTATGAGCAGGCTGCTGCAGTCACTGCAGCCCAACGTTCAGAACTGAGCCTAGTGCAGGAAATTGCTCTCTCTATGGTGCTCAACCTCGCAGAAGACAAGCCTGTGGATTTCAGCGGTATGGGGCTTATGTAGTGTGAATGAATAATAAACTCATTTATAATATGAATATGAATATCTGTACTATAGTGAATCCTGGCGGCACGGTGGCTTAGTGGTTAGCACGTTCGCCTCTCAGCGCTAGGGATTCCCGGTTCAAATCCCCATCTGGGTGGAGTTTCCATGTTCTCCCAGTGTCTGCGTGGGTTTCCTCCGGGTTCTCCGGTTTCCTCCCACAGTCCAAAAACATGGATCAAGTTAATTGAATTCTCAAAATTGCCCCCTATAGAGTGTGTCTGTGTGAGTGAGTGAGTGTGTGCCCAGCGATGGATTGGCGCCCTGTCCTGGGTCTATCTGCTCAGCGCCCGAAACGTTCTCCCCTGGATGGGCATGGGGAACCCCACCGCGACCCTAATAGAGGATAAAGCAGAAGATAATGAATGAATGAATAGTGAATCCTATACTCACTAACTGAGCTTTATAAGGAACATGTTTTCACCAAATTATTTGCACTACAACTGCATCTATAGAGCTGATCATGTGCCAGCAGCGCATAACAATATAGGGTAATATATACATCAATTGCCTAATCAAGGGGGAAATATGTTATTTTGTCAGTGACATGATTGTTGATGCCAAGTACTTAGAAAGATGCAGTTCTATTTGAATTCATCTAACAGTCTCATTAAATTATTTAAGAAGGTGTGAAAAAAACAAAAAGTGAAAAAACTTTCAGTGGGTGGAGGTTCTGCTGATGGGCACACCTTGTTGATAAGACGTTAATGGAGAATGACCAGGCTGTTTCAAACTAAGAGAAAGACTAAAGTGACTCTGATAACCCTTCAATACAACTATAGTAAGCACAAAAGTGTTTACTAGTCTTGTAATACTTTCAGCACACAGTTTTTAGCCTCTGATATGATACATTACCAAGTATAAAAATGTCATTTTTGTTTAAGTAATTCTAAAGTCTAAAATATACGTTTTCTTATACTGTAAAAATAGAAACTTACTGCCATATGCATTTTTGAATAAGCTTTAACTTAAACCATGTCTTCTGTTTTCAAAGGGAGGTCAACCGGAGTTGCACCCAGTGTTAGTGCAGTCTGCTGTCTCTGTAACCTACTGTTGTTGCTCTTAATGACCTTCTGCAGTGGTGTTCATCTCTGATAAGCTTCCTTTCATTAAGAATTTATTTTAATATTCTTAAATTAGTGCAATATTCTGTATATTATTTTATATCTTTTAGCACTTTAAATGGACTTTGTTACCTAATTCTTTACCTTTATTGCACATGCAATAAAAACAAAACTGCAATGGTCTAATGCACTACGTCTGTTCAAGACACAGGATAGTGGAGTCTATCCCAACTCTCATAAGACAAAAAGGCTGGGAACACCCTGGACAGGTTATCAGTCTATACCAGGGCAGAAAAACAAACCTATTCAGACTCAGTTTCTTCTTGCCAATTCACAAAACCTATCCCAAAACCATTGTGCTGTGATGTGTAAGGTGAAAGTACTGACCACAATTTGTTGTTTGTTTGCTGTATTTCTTGAAGTGATTTTTCTCTTTCCTGTATTTAAAAATATTTATTTGAAGCTAGTTATTGTGGTGCTACTTCTGTAGTTTGCTTTCAAAATAACTTTTCATTGTGCATTTTGGAACAAATTCAAATAATAGCTATCAGATGCAAAGTAAAACAGTATTACCATCATTACCGATATTACTGTGATCAATACACTTACATTTAGTAATAGTCTGATTTATGGTACTGTATCTGCAGACACTCAAAATGGTTTTTCATAATGCTCTGTGCTTTCATTAAAGTGTGTAAATTGTTTGTAAAATGTGTTTATTGTTCACCCTATCATTTTATAGCATATAGATATTGTGTGTGTATGTGTGTGTTTGTATATATATGACTTGGCACAGATTAACACCGAATACTTTTCCTGACGCAACCCCTCTTTTCATCCAGGCTTAGAATAAACACTACAAGCGCACTGATACATAAACCCAAGTGACTAGGACAATTTTAACCATTGGCATGTCTTTGGAATTTGAGAGGAAACCTGAGACCCCCCGTAAAAAAGCCACGCAGGCACAGGAATCGAAAACAGGACCTTTTTGGTATGAAACAGAAGCACTAACCCCTGTGCCACCTAATTCAGATATTTCAAAAGGGAATTATGAGAATCTGGCCTTTTTTAAATGTGCTGCAATATACATTGTTAAATATGCAAAATATTTTTTTAAAGAGAAAAAAAAAGCCATGGTCTGCTTTAAACAACGACTACAGTGATAAACCTAAATGTTTCACTCAGGGGCCCCGGGTGTTTTGTCAGTAGCCCTGGATCAAATGAGAGCAGCTTTCTCTGCAGATTCTCCTCCAGCAGCGGGACCGAACGATGGTCACCATCAGCTCTTTGTGCTTTCAGGAGACAGATTTTTTCACCTGTATCGGGAGTAAAGTTACTGTAATAACTGTATGTTGGCTGTAAAGAGCAGCTTCTCAGCTTTCAAAAAACCATCTGAATTTTTCCAATGGTGCAAACTGTCGTAAAGTTACGGTATTTCAAAGCAAACCCTAGTTAAAACTCTCATCTGCGATGGACTCGTAAACAAACATTTTCAGCCAAAACCATCATTTATTAGAACTGAATGTGCTCTCCACTGCTGACAGACATTTCATATGTAATTTCATTTTATCCAAGATAACTAATAAATGGGGCGGCACGGTGGCTCAGTGGTTAGCACGTTCGCCCCTCAGCGCTAGGGATTCCCGGTTCGAAACGCCATCTGGATGGACTGTCCATGTTCTCCCTGTGTGGGTTTCCTCCGGGTTCTCCGGTTTCCTCCCACAGTCCAAAAACATGGATCAAGTCAATTGAGTTCTCCGAATAGCCCCATATAGAGTGTGTGTTTGTGTGTGTGTCTGTGT
>JAFMOD010000319.1:5570731-5640585 GCA_019802435.1 Corydoras maculifer | reverse complement strand
TGAATGAATAATTCATTTATTCATTATATTCCGCTTTAATCCTCTATTAGGGTCGCGGTGGGGGGGGGGGTTTTCCCATGCCCATCCAGGGCAGAACGTTTCAGGCGTTGGGCAGATACACCCAGGACAGGATGCCAATCCATCGCTGGGCACACACCCACTCACACAGACACACACACAAACACACACTCTATATGGGGCAATTCGGAGAACTCAGTTGACTTGATCCATGTTTTTGGACTGTGGGAGGAAACCGGCGAACCCAGAGGAAACCCACGCAGACACGGGGAGAACATGGAAACTCCACCCAGATGGGGATTCGAACCGGGAATCCTTAGTGCTGAGAGGCGAACGTGCTAACCACCAAGCCACCGTGCCACCCAATAATTTATAATTGATCAATCAAAATAAATGTAACAACCGATTAAAAAATGAATAAATACGCTCATGAAAGGGCACTTTTTAAAGAGGACAGAGAGGGTATAAGGAATAAGGAATCTGGGCTAAAGCCCCTGATGTTTCTAAACCCTAAAATTGCCCCTGGGTCTCACTGAACGTCTGCAGTGATGTCCACGCTCAAGCGGGGGCGCGCTCCCGTTAGAGAGCCGAGAACGCGCCGCTCGTCGTCATCGTCAATACCTGACGTGAACGCGCTGTAGTTTCTGGGCGCACATGCTTTCTTTTAGCTAGCGTTAGGAGTTTAGATAAACCCGCACACCTACAAGATGGCGGATTCCGACTCTTGGGGTAAGAAATCGTAGTGCTGAAAGTACTTGCTCTTTGTTGGATTGTATAAAAATGATCATCTATGAGCGGATTTAACCGTGTGCGTTTGTAGACGCCGATAACTTCGAGCCGAACGAACCGCTCACGAAGGCGACAGGACTGCAGGACAAGTGGGAAGGAGAAGACGAGGACGACGACGTCAAGGTAAAGAACTGACTAAATAAAAGAGGCTCGTGTGCGTTTTGTTGTGTATCTGCTTAAATTAGTAACTGTAACGCTATCGAGGTATTTCATAAATAAGCTTAGCTCATGGCTCGGCTAATCAACTAAGCGGCTGTGTCCTAAATCGCAGGATGTTGCCTACGAAGTATGCAGCGACACCATCGGTGATATGGTAAATTTACAGCCTGTGTAGGGAAATCGTCTGCGATTTAGATCCGTGATCCGAGCTCGAGTAAAGCATGCCGACACCGGCATGTGACGTTAGTTAGCTTATTTATTGTCCTACTTTTCAAGCTAGGCATTAGGATCGATGACGTACAGATTGTTTACACGAATAAATATCAATATTGGTATATTTACAGTTGTTGTTTTGTCAATCATGAGCTGGAAACTGTCAGGCCGCGTTAGCATTAGCCGTTACTCCACTCGTTTCCCGTTCAGCGTCAGGTGGACACATATGTTGCTGTCAAGTTCTGGTTCAGCTGTTTTATAATCTTTAATCCTAATAAATATTATATTTTGTAAAATCAATAATCAGTATCGTGTTAGATTCCTCCCCCAGTGTGATGTGTTGTTTAGGCCTTGAGCTTTTGATGAATCGTCTCAACACAGCTGTTTGTTTCGCAAGAATGTGCTCTTAAGTTTAAGATCGTATTCGCGAGATTACTTTAACTCAACAATGTAATCTCTGATAAGTTTAAACAGGGAATTTAGTATCAGTTGACTCGAGATATGAACAAGAGCAGTATCCTGAATCACATGGTTACGTGAACTACATAAGATAAATGTGAAGTTGACTAAATATTCATAAAATCCATACACTTTACGAATATCCTCAGACTTGATAAGTTAAACCACAATTAATAATAATTATAGTGGCTTTACTTTGTGATCTGTATTGTGTTGATATGTTTAATCAGGACCTGAAATGCTTTGGAATGTTCTAGAAGTCAGTTCTAACCTCAAATGCTTTGAAAAAAATATTATTCATTAATTATTTAAAATGTACAGGGGTAAAGCAGAATCTATGGAGATAAGTTATCTGGACAGTTATGGGTTGTCAGAATTTTACACTATTTTGCTGTGCATTAAATATCTGAATTTTATTATCTTTGCCAAATTGCTTCGTAAGATCTCAGTGTGATCTACAGTCTCCTAAGTGTGAATTAAAATGCATTTGGGTGTTTACTGGTTTTCATCTCATATTTTTCTCTGTTAAATCAAGCTATTTGTATTATTGAACTGTAGTTATAATTTGTACTTGGCTTTATTTTCACCATCAGAGGTGTAGGTGTAATTTAAGTTTGTGGGTATATCATATCTTGGTGGGTACCATGATGTCAGTACATTAAAGTATATATTTTGATTAATCACTGCTTAAAAGCTTTCCGATGGGCTTTAGAATTACCCAGAATACTTTTGAGTGAACTAGTTTTGTTTCTGTCTCACTGTACAAAACAGGTATGCATCACAGTTAGTATTGTGTAAAAACATTTCTAAAAAGACCTTGCTTTAGCTTTTCAGCAGTCTTTCTTTGAACCCAGTGACACATGGAATGGAGGTCATGCATGGTGTTTTAGGTCGAGAAACTTTTATAATTTTTTTTTAATTCGTCATTTCCCAATATACTGTCAGATTGTATACTTTTTTTTTTTTTTTTAAACCACATTATGATCGTTCGCATTGCTTATTATCTTTTGAAATGTATTACAAAAAATCTTAAGGAAATGTCACAGCAGTTGAAATGAACACATATGATTTTAAATAATATCTAATCTATTGACAATTTCTGTGATTTTAACACATTTTTATTTTTTATATTGATTCAGGATAACTGGGATGATGAGGAGGAGGAACAGAAGGTGGAGGTGAAAACAGGTGCTTTTTATTTATTTATTTGTAATTTATTACTGTTTGGTGCATTTCAAAACAATTTGCAATAGAAATTAATTTGCTAAATAGGCATGTTGGACTAAAATACAAAAAAGACACTACCCCATTATATTTCTTTTCATTATTTATTGCAAGTTTTTATCTTTGACCACCACTTGGACAGACCACTGTTTATCATTATGTAGTAGCACCCGGCTTTCCTTATCAGGCCTTAAAAAGTGTAATTTCAATTAAAGTAAATTGAAATGTGCATTTTTTTTTTATAGAAGTGAAAGTTTCAGAGAAGAAAAAATTGAGCGCTAAAATAAAAGAAAAAGAAAATGAGATGGAGAAAAAGAAAGAGGAGCTTAAGATGAGGGTGAGTACCTGACCAAAGACAGTGAGATAAAATCAGCTTTATGAACTTTGTGTCTACTTGCCCTCAATAAAATTTAACATTGGAGGTTATTTAATATCATACTTATGATTTATCAGAGCTCATTGGGTAAACAAACTCTGCTGGCAGGTTTATGCTTTCAGATTGTCAATTGACCACAGATTTTTTTTTCTGACTCATTAGTAAGCCAGTTCTCATGCAAAGGCACTGCTACAGCCGTTACAGCAGATAACAATAAGAACATAATTTACTTAATGTTTATTTACTACGTGTGTCTGTTTTGTAGTTTTGTAGTAGAAAATGTTCATATTTTTGTTTTTTTATTTGTAAGTCACTTTCGATAAGAGAGGGTCTGCTAAACATGTTTATTGTTCATTCATTCATTCATTATCTTCCGCTTTTCCTCTATTAGTGTCGCGGGGGGGTTCCCCATGCCCATCCAGGGGAGAACATCTCGGGCGCTGGGCAGATAGACCCAGGACAGGGCGCCAATCCATCGCTGGGCACACACTCACTCACACAGACACACACTATATGGGCAATTTTAAGAATTCAATTAACTTGATCCATGTTTTTGGACTGTGGGAAGAAACCGGAGAACCCGGAGGAAACCCACGCAGACACGGGAAGAACATGGAAACTCCACCCAGATGGGGATTCGAACCGGGAATCCCTAGCGCTGAGAGGCGAACGTGCTAACCACTAAGCCACCGTGCCGCTTGTTTATTGTTCATTATGCTAATTTAAAATTTTTATTTTGAGTAACTGCTTCTGATATATATATATATATATATATATATATATATGTGTGTGTGTGTGTTTTATATATATATATATATATTTGAAGTTTTTTTTTTTTTTTTTTCCCTTTTTTTTTTTTTCTCGTTTTACAATTTGAACGTAATACAATGTTATGTTCAATGATCTGGCTTTTGATATTCTTGTTTCTTGCATTTTTTGATTTTGCTCACAGTTTACAAAGTTTCCATTCGGATTCTCTGATGTTTTGTAACAATTCATCTTTTTCTTCTTCTTTTACATCAACAGTGTTATAGAGCTGTCATTCATCACTACTATTGATTTTTGTCTTCATTTATAGTTACAGGAGTCCCAGGCTAATATTGAGCTCACACCTGAGGAGCAGGCAGCTGAAAAATTGCGATTACAGAAGCTACAGGAGGAATCAGACATGGCGCTAGCATGTGATGCATTTGGTAAGAACCTGCCAGCTTTTTATTTTGTAAAGCCATCATTCTAGTGTGGTCATACATGTCACCTGAGACAAGATTTATAAAAAAGGAATATGTACATGTATTTTTTTCCCTCTCATATTTACTTGATGTAAAACAATGTTGACTTTTGCCTGCAGGTGTTGAAACAGTTACCACAAATAGTGCCTCTGGAATTGAAGCCATGTGTCCCTCAACTAAGGAAGACTTTATAGTTTTTGAACGAATGCTGAGAGACAAAATATCACAGTTTGAAAAGTCGATCCATTATTCCAATTTTTTAGAGTCGCTGTTTCGTGAGCTCTGTATTTCATGTAAGTACCTTTTCCCCCCTTAGTTGTTTTATTATGATTACCTGTCCACAGCTTTCATTTATGATAAAGATGCTGCTTTGTTTTCTTTATAATTCTGAGGAGACATTTTTAAACCAAATCTAAAGCTGTAAATGTTTTGGGATCCTCGTTTTTTTTCTTTTTTCTTTTTTGCACGTCATATCTGTGTTATGAACTGTGTAGTTACTCTAACCTGATTATAACCTTTGAGAAGTGCAGTTGTAATAAGTATTATTCACTTCACCTGTCTGAGGTTCGAATTTTAAGTGTGTGTGTGTGTGTTTTTTAAAAAAAATCTTAATCTATCATTTTTTTTTTCTTCTGCTAAACAAATGTCTATTTTTAAACAGTTTTATAAAACAAAATGTTGTGTGCTATCCAGTCGTTAAGTCACTTAAAAAAACAACTAGTGCACATGATGGTTATATTTGTTAATGGAACATTTTAACTTTGGATTGCGTTGCTCAGAAAATGAACTCCAAGCTTATTTGCAGAGTCATTTATCTAGAAAATATTGGGATGCCGTTCATCTGTGTCATGGGACAAAGAATAATAGTGTGCGCTCATCTCTTTCGTCTCGAATAGTTTATTTACTTCTTCTCACTGAGAAATGAGCAATACACTGTTTTGTGTTGTCGTCATATAAACACATTACAGAATTTACCGGAATGTGAAAATGTTTGTGGATTCTCCCTGACGCTCGTCCTGACTTTGACGTCAAAAAGCCGGCTTGAATCACGACATCATCTAAGTTAATTTGTGACAGGCGAGCACATGATGCTTAATCTTAAGTAATTTATAGTGCAAACTATTGGAGATATATAATTTTAACTACATCTACATTTATTTCCACAGTGGAGATGGATGACTTGAAGAAGATCAACAATTCCCTGTCAGTCCTACTCGTTGAAAAGCAAAAACAAGAAAAGGTAAATCTTTGTTTATGTACAAAATTATAATATAGATCACTATCAGGAATTTTGTTGTTTGTCATTCTGGAGGAACAGATGTCTTAATATCCTTAAAAGTCCGAGTGTAATTCTTCAACCATGCAGCAGGAGGAGCTCTGAGTTTACTGATGCAGTAAACAAAAAAGTCAAAACCTCTTATTTTGACCTCAAGTGTTTGTGGAAGTTACATGACAGGCTTCATTTACACTCCTTACCCCTTTTTAATATTAAGATTAGTTTGGATTGTTCTGCAACATTACATTTTTTAGTTTAGTCATAAGTTTCTAAACTGACCTTTTTTCACTGATTACTCTTTGCTGCTTCTCACAGGAAAAAGCCAAAGGGACGAAGAAAAAGAAGAAACTTGTACTTGCTGGTGGTGGTTTGAAGGCAAAACTGAAAGATGATCTAGATGATTATGGTCAGTTTGAAGGTGGCTACAACGAGTACGATGACTTTATGTGACGAAGGCTGAATCGCACCCCTTCCCACCTATCAAAAACTGCCCCTCAGACATGCCGCAACCTCCCATTTTCATCAGTGCCATCCTGGAGTAAACTGAGCACTGTGTCAAACCTTTACCTTTTGCTTCAGTGGTCAAAACAACTCGTAGTGAAGCTGCTATCACCAATATTCTCCTTTGGTGACAAAAAGGAAAACCTATCAAATTGCCTTGTATTTACAACTCTGCCTCTGAAAAAGACTTTAGGAAATGAGACATTATTGCACACGTATTTTTTTTCTGATTGGCCCACAGAATTCGAAATGCCTTACAGAACACATAGAAAACATTTGTTTTGGTGATGTCAAATGGCTGATGACATGAACCTCTGTGCAATTTTATTTACATAGAAGCAGATGTGATATTCTATGCAAAGTAATAGTGTACAGCATCAAAAATTGAAACAAATGAATATTTTGCTCTTCATCTGGATGTTTCCCCAGAATATCTATATCTTTGCCAGTTGTCAGTAATGTCAAATGCACACAATGCATCGTTTCTAGGAGTGTTAATCACAGCAGTCGCAGCCGACACTACATTAACGCTGGTGGTACAGTTTCTGTAAATCTGATTGAGAAATGCAAAAAGTAATTGGAAGCCCTATGGTGTTGCAGGTTTAATTGCCATGACTATTAGTTGTTATTCCATCTGTTGCTGGAATAACCTTGTTTTTGTGGTAAAGGTGACTCTGAAACAATTTTTCTCTTCTCATTTAAGACTTTACTGTGTTCTAATGCTGGTAGATCAAAGTTATTACTAATGCAGGTATGTGGGGCTCGGTCTTTTGTTATAGCTTTTGTAGGCTTGTTTTAAGTAAGTGAAGGAGCAAGCTTATTGGCTAAGCAGATGAAATGCCTACTCACCATCTACAACTTGAGGTTTTCCTTTTTTTTCCTGAACCATACTGGGGGGAAAAAAGCTTTATAAATTGTCAAAGGGATAGGACTCCAGCAGTGTTTTTTAAGGATCTAATTTAATAAAAATCATTTGTTAAAAGGAATTTTCTTGTAAAGTGTTTCAGCTATGATTGGAAAATGTTAAAAGCACCAGATGATTCCATTTAGGTTTTTAAAAGTGAGATACTATACTGACTGAGAAATAAATATCTCATTATTTACAGTTTTCAAGTAGTAAGCATCACAGTACTGGTACATACAAATATTTGGTAATAATGTGCTTTAAAAACAGCAACTGGATCTAATTTAAAATATGGTGGCTTTAAATGTTTATGGCTGTTCAGGACTCATGGGTTACCTTAATCTTTGTTCCATCTTTATTCTAAACAGGTTCATATTCAGCTAACCCATAAAGTTACTTATGTTTGTAAGCCCGCTTTAACAAAATGTCTAGTATTCAAATCCTTCAAAGTTGTTTTGCTCCATCGGGTGAAATTAGACTTGAAGGTGCATCCATCCTGTTTTTATATGGATTCGTCCCTTCAGCCTGTGGTAAAGGAGCGACGGTTGGGGTTGCGTGTACTTCGCCTTCGGCTGCTACGTAATACTGCCACAGCATCTCCCCTCTGCCTCCTGTTACCTCGTCCTTGTCGTGAGCTCCCTGCAGTAACCCGACCAGGAGGACTCTGAATCTGCTGGAACACGCTCTGTCTGGTAACCTCTTTGTCACCACATGTAAAGGTCAGCGCCACACCTTCATTGCTCTTCATCACACGTGATGCTCCATCTGATGTACCTTCAAAGCAGCGTCCAAGGGCAATCTCCTTGGCTGTGCGAGGGTCTTGGTCAGTGACTGTATAAATTCCGTAGTTGTGGCCCAGAGGGTCCAGTGGTGCAAGCATGGTAAACTCGTTGGTGTCATTGTTGACAGCCAGAGGTAGATGGTTGATTAGGTACTCTTGAAGCATGCTGTTAACACTGTCTCGTTTACAGCTTCCCTGTGGGATCACCTTTACCAAGGTGCGATCTACACGGTCCTGATCATAAAGCATCCCACTGCATTTAAATTCTAGACACACACCGGAGACCGTCCGGGACTGGTCCATGTCACGGATGCTACGGGTATCTCGAATTCCGTATAGCTGGCCGACAGTCCTGGGGTGAGTGCCTCCCATGTTCCGAGAGCGAACATTGATTTCATGAGGGCTATTAATTTTGACTTTAATGAAACAAGCTCTGTATTCTGTTGGTTTTGGCCACCAGCTCATGTAATCTTCTGTCCAACTCATTGGATCGTCCTCATTAAACGGGACTGTGTTGTAGTCGTAGCCATCACCCTCCACTCTTGAAAAACGGAAGTGCGGTGAATTAAATGGCGCGTCCTCACACTCTTTTAGTTTTTCAAATGGATAAATCGGGCCGTTTGCTTCGTCTGCAGCATTTGGGCTCGGCTTTGCAATGTTAATACTGAAAGCTGTTTTCTTGATTCTGGGATCTTCGTGATCTGACCGTCTGTAATTCAGTCTGTTCAGAGAGGGTTGAGGGACACCAATAGTGTTGGGATTCAGTTTTGGCGCCGAAGCCATTGCCTCTAGTTCTTCCCCTCCAAGGTTGGCCATGACGTAAGCGGAATATGCGTCTGCTCTTTGGTCATCACAGAAGGCAGGTAGACATGCACCATTGGGGCCTGTAATCACACTGTCGAACCTGCCCCATGCACGGGGGTTGCTCGCGTAACCAGCCGTGGGCTCCATGTTTATCAGAGTCGCCACAACACCTTCAACTTGCTCACTTGGCATAAAACGGTCGCTGCGGAAGGCTCGGACTTTGACATAACACCTTCTATTTTCAGGCACGTCCAGGTTAAACAGCCGTCTTTCTCTGATTTCCATGTTGCCTATTAAGAAGGTTCTCTCTTCTCTCTTTCCTCTTTGCTTTTTATCCAAATGAAACTGCCCTTCTTCCTCCCAAAGACCAGTCTCAGGGTTGAGGGACCACAACTTCATTGTATTGATATGTTCCGGCATCTGTACTTGGGCTGCATCAAGACGTACTTTAACCTCTCCAGCATTAAGTGGCTCACTGTTCTCCTCATTTCTGAAGTCCACTGAAAACATCCCATAGGTTCTTAAGGGCAAAGTATCTCCTTCAGTACCAACAAAGTTGAGATCACTTTGAGCTGCTGCTGCCGTGGATACATCCCTTGGATCTAAAAAGGTGACACTAGCTTGTACGTTACCTACATATACCTCACCATTCTGCTTATAGAATGAATTTGGTGGGATTTCAAGTTCAGCCATTGGATCTGCCCCAGTTACTTCACCAAGTTCCAGCATGTTCGTCTCTGTCGAACGTATCATAACTGGAGGCTTCTTTCTTAGCAGTTTAATCTCATGATACACTGCTCCACCTTTTGTATTGAACAGTAAAACTTTTGTTGTGTTTACAAATTTTTGCATATTGTCGACAAACGTGAGCACCAGTCTCTCAGTAGCTGGAGGTACCTGGATTGAGAAAGTGCCCTTGTATCCTGTCCTGCTAATCCTCTCCCCATCCATGAAAATGTGTCCAAACCTCATGGGTTCTCCGGTGTCTGCGGCAACAGCACGCCCCCGAACTGTTGCTTTTGTCTCGACACATTTTTTGCAGCCGCAATGACTGACCACCATTATGGGTAACTGATATTCTCGACATTTTATCTCCCGCTCTTCCATCTTGGACACTCCACAGCAGAAGGATATTGCATCTTTACATCGAATGCCATTGTCCAGCTGGCCTGTGCAGGTTTTTATAGGGCATCTGCCTACATCATAATAGAAAGAATTTGTCTGATTCTGGAAGCAGTCGTGAGGCAGACGGATCAAGTGAGATTCGGGATTCGGATTGCATGAGGGTTCATCTTGACCTTTGAATAGAAAGTTGAAAATTAGGTTGTAGGTAAATTTATTTATTTATTTTTGCCATGCAATCTGTTGTAAACATTTTTCTGACCTATAACTGTGAGAGTGGCTGCTTTGGATTTAACAGCACCATTCTCATTGCTGGCTCTGCAGTAGTACTCTCCAGCCTGATCTGATCGTAGATTCCTCAAAACCAAAGAGTCAGCATACTGATATTTGCTTCTGTCAAGGAGAATTCCATTGTGAAACCTGTGATATGAAAAAAATCTTATCTTTCATTTAAATCAAATAATATCTTGTGTACATTTACATTACATTGCAGTTAGTCTCTTACAAGTGAAAGAACAAGTCAGAAGTTAGGAAATAAACAGCAACACCGTAGTGTTATTAAACCTGATCTTTATTCAATCCCTTTATTTCTATTATATCAAGTGTTTGTGGAAGAGATGCTTAATGACTCAGCCTTACAGATAGAGTTGGGATGATCGTTCCACCATTAAGCAGCATTTAACCGACGGTGAGGTTAAATCACCAGGCGACATTCATCTCTAGAGTGCAGTGAATGAGCTGGAGTGTATTTTGGAAAATATACATTTAAGGTAAGTCTCTTTTGTAGTTAAAAATACATTTTCTCTTATTATTTCTTTATAGTGTGAGCTCAGCTAAGTAATTAAACTCTCCTAAAATATTATTTATAGCATCTTTAGTTAAAAAAAAAAAAATTTACACATATAAGGAGACACTGTCTTTCTCTTTGTTTTTATTGGTGAAAAGACTGTTGCTGTTCCTGAATCAGGGTTTTAAAAGTTTTGTTTATAGGTCACAGTAAGATTTGCATAACATTTTAGCAGGTTTTTGGAAGGTTGCTGAAAATCTTCAACATGACAGACAGCTATTTGTGCAGGGCCTTTTATTGTAAATGCCTGGGTTTCTTTATTCTGTGGAACCGGATTTAGCAAATGAAATTCAGACTCTTGGATTTGAATTACCTTCCTATATATTATGGAGGATCTGGACTGATTGCATCTAGTTAGAGGTATTATTTTTTTCCATTGTGGAAGTATAAGGAGCTCTGGCTGCCTCTGCCAGGATGCTGATTTATGGCTGAATCATCACGAGGGACAATATTTCATACTGTCCTTCCCAATCTATATGAAATGGTTGAGTGAACATAACGTTATGTTTTTGGCAGAGACAACCCAGGTTACATAATTATCTCCAAATGAACACACTCTCACAGAGCACACACTTACTCAGAGAGACACTCTATATGGGGCAATTTGGAGAATTCAGTTGACCATAATCCATGTTTTTTGGACTGTGGGAGGAAACCCATGCGGACACAGGAAGAGCATGTAAACATGGAAATTCACTTAATGCTACACATCTGAACTGGGAATCCCTAGTGCTGAGAGGCAAACGTTTCAACCACTAAGCCACCGTGCCGCCCACTTGTAAGTTGCTTTGGATGAAATATAAATGAGTAAATGTAAATATAATGACCATTTTAATTAAGGGGGCCATATGTGAAACCATGTGTGCCAAAGATGTTCTAAAGTTGCAAGATCTGCAGGCTATTTGTGAAAGTTAAAACGATTGCACCTTACCATTGATACTGCTCAGGTTCAGGTGAGCCAGCGACCTTGCAGCAGAAAGCAGCAGTTTGACCCTCTCTCCTGGCTTTAGATTCTGGGTTTCTCTCCACATACAGTTTCTCTGCAGTACACAATAGTTTTATTTCTCTCTACAATGAACATGTCATTAAATTCTGCTGTGTATTGTGAAATACAATATAATTGAAGGTTTTTACTCGCTCTCTCAAGTTTCAAATGAAGTACAGTTGTAGATTCGGCACTCATAGGCATGATGATTGTTTGAGGAGTGTGGTTCTGCAGCTTGATCATCAGAGTAGTGTTGCCATCTGGACAGATTCCTGGTACGCGAAAGTGCCCGTTGTGGTCGGTTATTGTCAGAAGTTTGGGGTTTGTGTCTGAAAGAAGAATGGCTGCCCCAGGAGCTGGAAGACTACCAGCACTACGCACTGACCCAAGAACAGTGTGATCCTGACAAACACAGGCGCTGCACTCGGCGTTCACTCTTCCCTTCACGCACTTCAGAACACAATCTAAATAAACATTAGAAAAAGATTGGTTATGATCTTTTGTATATTAAGCCCTTATCTTAAATCTTTTATTAGTATTTAAAGTATAAAAATTATTTGAAATGTTGCTATATATTTTGGTTTCCAACAGAAAAATAACCTCAGAAAAGAATTACTTGGACATGCGGGTCCTTTGCATTGTCTTCTTTCAATGTTTGCACCATTGCACTGCCTGTACTGGGTTTTGCAGGTTCTGGAACGTATTTGATGTGCTTCCTGACCACACTGTGCAGGGCATGGTGTCCAGTCTGACCATGGATTCCACACACCGTGAGTTTCTCTTTTTGAATCTTAAAGACAAGAAAACAATTTCAGTATTTTATATTTTTTTCCGTTGTACATGACATCATTACACAAGCTTGATACTAACCTGTTGGACAGAGGAAACGGACAGCATAGTTCGAACAGTTCTTTCCTTCAGGCTGTTCTGCATTGATGCACCAAAACCCCACACCGGGTTCAGCATGTACTCTCTCTCCAGTTTTGCGGGCCGGTATCCAGTCTGTGGTACGGGCCTCCAGGGCCCGTGGGGACTCACACACACGAGCTCGATAATAAAAACGGATGGCGTCGAGCTGCTCGTAGTCGCCCTTGCCCCCTGGATGATCAACATTAAACCAGCTTGTCCATTCGAAGACGTCTGGAGGGAAAAGTAGCTAATCGATGATTACAAAGGTCACATGTCTACATGTACATTATACATTGATTTAGAACTCATGTAATGCTGCTGTCTGTGTAACCTTTACAGCCTTATTTAGTGGATGATTTGTGCATCACCTGCAGTATGGAACACAGCTGGGTCAAGTACAGGGTCTTCTCTCCATAACCCTGTGGAGAAAAAAAAAGACTAATATGTTGTACATACAGATTGTGGTAGTGAATACAATACCGAAGTCTTATCCAGTTATAGAATGTAGCTTTATATTGATAGAGAAAAAACAGTTTATCATAAAGTGCATCTCCCTATTATGCCCTGACCTTTTGGTCTGGAATTGTTATGTAACAGTGATTACACTGTCTGTAATTTGGTAGAAAGTTGCCAGTGATTCGAGGCTTGTAAATAAAAACCTAACAAATGATGCAAATGTTTGATTAGGAAATCACTGTGTTGGGCAATTCTCCCTCATCTGCAAGCCATCGTTCATCTTCTGAAACAGCAGTTTTACCGACTCATTAGACCTACAATTGACACCAACACAAGTCAAGTGAATAATCCTGTAGAACTGAACCTGCCAAATACTAAACCGAATACTTGCTAACAGGTGCCCTTTAGCCCTGTCTTACACAGCAATCAGCTTCTGAATGTTAGAGGAGAAACTCAATTATAAGGCTATTACTTTACAACAGAATTTATAGAGGACTTTCATTTCATGGGAATATTAGGTTATTAAAACAAAGAACAGCTGGATTGCTCTCTGAGAACCAAAGTTTTTTTTCATGGCTAATTACTTTTTAGAACTACAGAGTGACCAGAATTTAAGTCTTGGCCTGAGTCTGTGTCAGAATACAAAAGCTCACTGTTGTTTCCAAAATCGCAAAAGGTTTTCTTTGGGTCAAAACTTTGTTTGGACGCAACAAATGAAAGCAGTCCGAAAAGCAGTGTACCAGCTCTAGAATTTAAACATATGTTATGAGATATGGGGGGGATTTTATATATATATATATATATATATATATATATATATATATATATATATATATATATATATATATATATGTATGTATGTATAGTATACTATGTTATTGTAAAATTATATTATATTATATATAAAATTATAGTAGTGAAATTGTTGCTGTTGATCAAATGTAGATCCCCGATTGCAAATGGGATAGAGTTTAACCAGGTTTTAAAAAACCTTACATCCTCTAATACATCTAATTAACATCCTGTGGTTTGTGCTAAAAAAAAAGGTTAAATATAGACCATCAAAAAGCAAAGAGTAACAAACCTTGAGTGTAGGTGGTGGGAATTCCAACGAAAAGGAGAAGAAAGATGAATGTTAATAGGAAGCCCATCCTGCCTCTGTACTATATAGACCTTTCACTCTGGGAATGACCTTATGTTTCTTCCACACAGACCTGCCACTAAACTACTACAAGTCACAGAAACACAAAGGTAATTTGCTGATAAATTAGTAAATGGAAAATAGTTTTGTATAGCATTTTAAAATTGAAATTGCTAACAGTGGACACAATGTTTTTTTTTCTGCCAAATTGAAAATACTTAAATATAATGCGCTATATATTTTGATAACTATACCATGTTATTTGAACTCTGCATTTTGATCTGTATATAGATGTACAGGCTTAGTTTATCTGTACTGTAATGCAGTCCTGATACCACATGTGTAAAAGTCATTATGCGCTGGTCATGGAAATGTAAAAATTCAAGTGTATAAAAAAGAACCAACAGTTCTAACGCTTTAAACACAAAGACACATTTTTATTGATTTCATGAAAAGCTTTTGCATCTATAAGTTGAAATTTTGCAATTTTTGAATTTTAACAATTGAAAGTATGTAGGACATATGTGAAAGAAAATAAAATTTAATTGTTCGAATGTATATAAGAAGAAAATTATATAGCATGATGATAAATGAAAACATTAAATTCTTACCGGAGTCAGAACTGTGTGATGAGATGGAGCGCTCTGCTCCAACTGCAGTGTGAGTGCAAGCTTTCTTATGCTCTCTGTCCTTTGTTTGCTCTTATATAGCCCAGCCTCGAGTCTTGGGCTCGACTACACGCCAATGTCTAGGCACCAGACGGCAACCACTAAGAAAACCGCAAACACGAGTCCAACTCCATCTCTACACGTTTCATGGGGGACTTAGCAACATGTTACATGTTCTTAAGTGGCTATAATGAAATATGAGGTATGTGTTTGAGTATGAGTGTTCCACTTCATTAGGACAGTATGCAGGGGGTTTTGTATGTATGGGTAAGAATGATGGGTAAGAAAATCTGTAGAAGCACACATGGGCAATCTTCCTAATTATGTACAGCTTTTTTTCAAAAAGGGCAAACAATGTATTTGTTGAGCTATCGTCCATGTTTGACGTGATGTTATGCAGTTTAAACAATAAAAGTGGTTTCTCTGAAGTCGTTCCAAATAAATATTTAGATAACAAGTCAAGAGAACGGTGACTAATTAAAAACACTACGTGATGGTAGTTACCGTTCGTGGAGTATGTCATTGTTCGTGTCCTATTCATCTTGCCTTTTGGCTCTGTTTAAAAAACGTGATTTCATGAATTACTGTAGCATAGAGCCATATGACAACACTCTAAATGATTTTGTGTTTTCTAAACATTAACTTGTGTCATGCTTTCTGTATGTAACGTACCCCTACTGTAAAAAAAAAAAAAAAATTATAGAGATATTTTGAACAAGTCATTGTTCAAAATACCTCCAGAAACTCTCATCATTAAAAAAAATGCCATTATTGTTGCAGGTGTTAAGACTGTGAGCCGCCTTCAAACTGTTATCGCAGAACTACGAAGGTACATCCATATGGTAAGTAGAACTGATTGAATGGATAATAAGGGAAGAAACAAAAAGGTTGTTGCAGCATAGGTAGGTAATAATAATAATAATAGGGGTAATAACCATATGTAGTGTGTATGTAATGTAAATATTGTGTGTAAAAAATAAGAATATATATAAATATATATATATATATATATATATATATATATATATATATATATATATATATATATATATATAAGAGAGAGAGATAGACTGAGAGACTCTCTCATATAACTGATAACTGTTACATAAGTCACGTGTGAAGTACACATGGTTTATTTGTGGTTTATTAAGCTACAAAAATTAATGAATCTGGAAGTAATTTTGTTTGGTAAACTTTGAGGTTGTGGTTTTGGTTTAAGTCTGGACCGATTAAGACAGTCGCTGTCTGAAGTATGGCCAGTCACTAATTGAAATAACCCGGTTGAAAGTTCTGACCATGGGTTCTTCAAACACACACCTAGATGTTCCTTAATGTCATGCGAAGGAAACGAATCAATGAAGTCCTTATTTGGATTTTACGTTCCTTATAAATTGCAGCCAAAGTCACTGGTATCATAATGTTTATCTTAGTGCTGCCGTCAATACTTAGAGTTCAGGTCAAAACATAGATGAGACACATAGTTAAGGCATGGAATTTTGCAATATTACTCAAATGAGATCAAATGAGATTGTGTGATTTGAGATTGAGTGCAAATTTGAAATCCTGAACTCAAATTAAACAGACTCTAATTGTACTTGAAAGTCGTACGACTCTGAAGACAGGAGTATAAAAACAACACTAATAATATGAGACAGGTGCAAACACTAATCAGGCAATGTGTTCAGTGAAAACCTTTAGCAACAGAAAAGCAGGAGAACACAGGAGTCAGGGAAAAACGTGTAACAGAGGATGGAAACAGAGTCTAAACAGACATTCTTTTTGACAAACTGGTGTGTCTCATTGCTCTGGGGACAAAGGTTTACCACAGTTTTCTGTCCATCCTAACCAGGCTTGGAATCACTGACTCACTATGTTAAAAGTTTGCTTTTAATATAAAACACCATTTGTTCTATGAATATAAAAACTTATTTTTTTATAAACCTTTTTGTCTGTTTTGGAAAGAAATCATTATTTTATTTGTTTTTTTTAAACATGTCCATCAGACCAGAGGTGTATACACTGATGTTGCATAAAGCTTAGCAAGTTACACAAGGGCTCACCTCATCTTCGCATCAAAGCAGCTGTCGATGTTTACAGCTTTTATGAGAGGATGAAATGGCCATATTCTTCAGGTCAGGAAACATGAACGCAAACACCATCAGAGTGAACTGAGGGAACATCAGTCAGGTTTGATATCAGAAAACATCGATTCGGAACAAGTATTATGTAATAAGATAATTAAGGTCTGATACCTTGATATGCTTTTGAAGAGATCAAATCTTTTGCATGGTCCACCTTCCTTATCACTAATTTATACGCAGTACAAATAATACATTTAAAAATATTTAATGTCTGTTCTATTTTATTTATTTGGATGCAGTTCAAGAAACAAAAAAAATGCATTCTCTTATCCCAAACTGATATTAAGTGATAACATTCTGATTCTTTTTTTTTTATTTGTGATGGAATTAAATACTATTTCAGTACTTTAGGAAAAATGATGATACTAAAAGAGAATCATACTTAAATCCAGACCATAGATCTTTAGAACCAGACCTGCCAGACTTCAATTGACTTTTGAATGGACGTCAAATGAGATGAACACTACTGCAAAACATGACTTACATTACTTATTAATGAAATTCCCCTATATTTAATCAAATTCATAGCTGTTTTTTACTAAAAAAGAGTAAAGACTAAGACCACAGGGTTAATGTACCAATGTAATTAACACATCCAACAGAGAAGTCATATGAAAGTATTATACTATTGTAAGCTGTTTAAACACAAGTTTCATAATCATTGGTTGTTATAGCCATGGACTCAAGAACACATTCTAAACACACACACGCAGTTAAAACAAACCAAGTTTACAGCACTTATGTTGAACTGAATAGGCCTGTTCCAACTTTGTCAGGTTCAATATTTCATCTTTGATTTTCCTTAAAAACTGCAATAATGTATCACATATTTTGTTTTTACTATTTATTTGCTCACATTGATTGCAGTGCCCTATTAATGAAAAATATTGAGTACACAATCATTCCATTGCAGGCGTTTGTGACTCCCAGGTGTCCAGGCTCCCCAATCCCTGCCCATGACTCAGCTACTGGGTTAAAGAATCTATTGTTTATCCTCGTGTAGCTTTGTTAAGTTTAACAGAATCATTCTTGATCAGTTATTTGCAACAAAATCAATAGTTCTCTAATTTGGGTCTGTCTTGTTTGCACAACTCGCATAATTTCGATAGTTTGAATGTGGTTGTTCCAACACCAGCTTTTTTATGCAATTGAAGGTAATAAATCTATTGAACTAAACAATGAATGCATTGAATGATCTAATCGTTTTAATTTTATGATGAAGCATGAATTAAATTGCAAAAGCATTTGAACATTCCTTGTACTTTATTGTTATTAGTTTCTATAATTGCATTGGTACAGCATACAGAGACATTTTATTTAATCATCATGATCTTTCGGGGAGTTCTGTCCAATTTAACAACATTTGTAGGGTTGGGCACAAAAAATGCTGGCTAAGAATATCTGTTTTACGAAGTTTGAAAATGAACGCAGTTTAGTGTTTCAAATGTGCAGTGTTTCAGTGTGCAAAGCCCAGGACCTCTAGTGTTAGGCTTTCATGGACCTGATGGACATAAAGTTTTGGAGTTAAATATAGTAATTTTGTAGTAATTTTGATGTGTAGGCCTAAGAGGACACATGAATTTAGAATATTTATGAAAGAGTTCTGGTATTAAATTTGTTATTTTGAACTTTAACTAGCTTGAAGCTTTTTCATTCGGTGGAAAATGAAGACACCTCTCCATCTGTAATGACTGTCATTAGTTATAGACACTGCATTAGGATTTAAGATCTTACTTTGAGTCTAACACTTAAAACATCACCAGATGTTCAGAGGCCAGAGGCTTTTCCAAAAGTGTCCTTTTGGTTCTTCCTGGTCTAAAGTCTATCATGAAATCCTTTTGTTTTAAAATTAGTAGGCAGAGGTTGTGCAGCTGGAGATGCTCTAATAAACCTGCATGCCATGAGATCAAACTAAACTAAATGTAGTCTACTTGATGCAACAAATTGAAGCAGAAACATTTTTGATTAGAGATTAATAATAATAATAATAATAATAATAATAATAATAATAAATAGCTTTACAATTTTGGAATTAACACACAATTACATACACCTTTATAATAAGGTTTTTAAATGTTAAGGTTTTTAAATTAATTAAACTACAAATAGCAGATGTTTTCTTCCTATAAACAATGTTTTATTGTTTATCTAGGCCCATAAGTTTCTGTGAAGTATAGTGTTAATGTTGTAACAAATTATATCCTTTCGAATATGTGGCAACCAGATGTGAAAGACTTCTAGCTTTACCAGCAAGATGAATTTCATACAGCATTATTTATATACTATTACAAATTCAGAGTCTAGATTTTAACACCAACTAATCAACCTTTGAATAAATGGGAACCTGAAATATTAAGCAAATTCCTAGTCTATTCTTAGCACTGTCTGTTATTGCTTACATGTCTCTTGTTCAGACAAGTGTTTTGTCTTGTTTGACAAAATATTTCTGGTTTATTATGAATACAACCAGAAATCCAGAGGCTGTAAAAAACCCAACCTGCCGTCAAACAGGTGTTGAAACAAATTCATATTTAAATATGACTGCATTTGGCTTGTAAGATGTTTGGTACCTTCGCAGACAGACATTAAGGATTTTAATACCGAATGGAAAACATAATAAAATAGTACCTCATGTTTACTGGACACTAATTATTGCATTTGCTGCTGGAATCATTTGAAGAACTGTGAGATCATTTGTTTAAAGAACAATCAGGAAGTGGTTAGTGGTTAGTAGACCTAGAAAGGTGTTGTTAAAGAACATGCTTAGGTTTACAGGTGGGTTACAATAGTGAATTTACTTAGAAAATATCCTTTAACTACAACTGACAGACACAATAAAAATGCAGCTGTGTACATGATTATAATATGTTACATTATGCTCTGGGTATCAAAACTTAAGTATTATTGTATTTTGACTAAACATGCAATGTTGACAGACAAATCCAGTTTCATGACAAAATAATAATAAAATTAGTTAGAACTGCAGTTTATGCAAATCTTCTATATTCTTCCAAATGTTTGGCTGAATTATTTATGAATGATAATGTGTCTGTGCATAAAGTAATGGCTAAAAACTTGTAGCTTGACAAGTTTGTTTTGAAAAAAAAAGGACCTGCCCTAAACTTGCAACCCTTATACTTAATCATTTGTATTAATTAGACTTCTGACTGTTGGACAGTAGCAGTTACTTAAACCATAATAGTCTATAAATAGTTTTTTTATATATAAAGAAGAGCTTAAAAAATGATAGGTAATCATTTTCAGAAGCATTCTAAAAAAAAGTTCTACTAAATAAGAGGTGTCCACAAACATTCATGTTGTTTATCTGTCATTTCTGGGTTGTTAATAAGAAAAATTACCATAGAATCAGCAGAATCCGCAGTTTGTGTGTGTGAAAAAGTGAAAAATTTATATTTTTAAAGTATTTTTCCTAACATTACAGAAAGGAAACCTCTTAAAGAGTTTTCACACTTACACTGTGGAGACCAGATGTCTGGAGTGGTAGCTCAGTGGTCAAGGCGTTGAGCTGTCAATCTGAAGGTTGGCGGTTCAAATCCCAGGTCCACTGAAGTTACCAATGTGGGTCCTTGAGCAAGACCCTTAACCCTCATTGCTCCAGGCATGTTGTGATTAACCCTGTTCTCACCTTGTAAGTCGCTTTGGATAAAAGCGTCTGTTAAATGACCAAATGTAAATGTAATGCAAATGTAGATGTAATATAATCTCTAATTGCATCTAAGTGCAGGATTTTGGCTAGGTTCAAATTATGGTTAATGTTGGTGTAATGGAATTTAAAATAAAGTCTTTATGAAGTAAATGAACGTCTATGAAAAGTCCCCACAATACAAACAAACGTGTGTGTGTATGTTTAACATATTAAATAGAGATGATGAAAACATAATCATCTCAATGCAAATCTATGCAGTATAATCATTTTCATACATGACATTAATCAACAGGCTGTTTAGATAAGTACCAGAATGTTTGTAACATGTCTAGCTAGCAGTATAGTTCAGTAACATTTAACAAAGTGTCTTTGAGAAAAACATTCTTTAAATGTAAGTGGACCTACAGATGAAATATTTTGATCATTTTCTTTAAATTAAAAACAGTAATGTAAAACTCAAATAAAAGTTTATTTGTCACATACATTGTTATAAACGTCCAAACTACCAGTAAAATGATTTGACTTTATCTTTAAATGTGTAAGATTCTAAAAATGATGGGCGGTTCGAATCATCTTTTCAATCCTCCGTTCCCATCTTACTAAACTTAACTCATTTGTAGAAAACGAGGAGGTCAAACGGTACTGAAAATCTATACTGGTTACTTGTCTTGCTCAGGGGATCCATGTGGAACCTCAAACTAATGACTACAGCAGTGAAAGTATGCAGAGTCTGCTTCTGTTACTGTCATTAGGGGGCCTGCTACCAAGGAAAGATGGAGATGTTTCTGCCTTACTCTTGTTGGTCTGAGAAGGGACATGTATTCCTGGAAACATAGGCCTTTTTTCTTAAAGAACAATTCCTGATGCATGTTAAATACAGAACTAGAAAACAATTTCAGTGTTATCAATATTAAACTTTTAACTTTTAAATTAGTTTATTATATATATATATATATATATATATATATATATATATATATATATATATATATATATATATATGTATGTGTGTGTATGTGTGTGCTATAAAAGCTATATGAAAAAGTTCAGACCAACAGACTCATTAATTAACCAAAAGCATGAGAAAATATGTTTTTTATCTGCTTTTAAAGATTAAGCTGTGTCTAAATCCAGATCAGCAGCATCAAGGCAATTACAAGCTTAGGAAATCTTGCAAAACACCTTACCCCCTGTAGTGACATTGTTTATTATAATGACAAATCATTAGAAAACGTGCATTTAATTAATTAAGCTCATGTATTGGATAATAAAGCTCAGTGATGACCTGGATGCTCTCAAAGTTATTGCAGTACTGTAGTGTTTTTGATATTTAATGATGGAATATTACACATGTATTATCGGTAAAGTGGTTAGCTTTGTGTTTTTGCTTGACTTGTTTCTGATTTACACACAGTGTATGCGAGGGGTGGAGAAAGGGTTCTAGCATCCGGGATTTAAAATTACACAGACTTGCTGAATGACCCGTGATATTGGAAACATGTGGTCTGCAAGATGAATGAAGTATTCTTACTGAGCCTGATGAGACAGAGTTCTCCATCTTGCACTCAGTCTCCCCCACCTATTTCTGTCTCTTACTTTTTAATCATTTAAAAATGACTAAAGAAGCTAAGACAAGAAAATTATTTCTAAATTTTTTTTTTATGGTTTTGGTTTATTCTAAATCAAAAGTGCATAAAATCAAGGGCATCTAAATGTTAAAATTACTCATAGCTCCTAGATCGTTTTAATTTTCTCAGCATTTAAATTGCTTGAAGTTACAAAATAAAGTGTGCATCCAGTTAAAAATGAATGTAAAACCTATAAGATATAACCACTGTAATGAAATATCTGGTCTTCTGTTGATGATTCATGGGTCAGTAGTGAGTAATCAGCATAGAGCACAAACAGTATGCATGGATAATCCTTTTGTTCTCCATCTTCATTCTGGCATACTCAAAGGACAGATGCTTCTGGACAGTGTTGAGGACTCCCTGGTGAGGGCAATGCATGGCAGGCCTTTTCGTCTTTTATGTAAAGATAGTGAAAATGAGAGGCGGTGTTGTTCCTTTGGTCCAATCTATCATTCACCCTCGATCAAAAAACATCCCAAAAAATACTGGCTGGCTGACAAAAGTCCTAGCCAGTTCCCATGAGGATGGGATGTTATTGTGTAGGTGGAGTAAAAGTGTTTCCCAGTTGTTGCTTTGTTGGAAACCTACGAAATCCCAAATCCACTATGAGTTCTAATAAAACAATAAATGTGTTGCCTGATGGATTGGAATTATGTTATTTGTTTTGTACCACAGGTTGTCATGGAAACCAATATACCAACACTTTTTTTTAGACTACAATGCAGACAGTGAGTATTTTGTTTTTTTGCACTTCCCATCACTACACAGTGTTCTGCCAGTAAAGGCGCAAGGACTGGAACCATTATCTTTTTCATGTTTGGACAATTTCAATTTAGAATATAATATGTCTGATTGTGTTTTGCTTTAACTTCCAATGTAGCGTGTACTTGACTGGAAAATCATGTGTCTGGCCAGTGTAAGGACTTGTTGTTTTTTTATATTCATAAGAAGTCAAGCTTTTAATTGAATTTTATTAATGCCAATTTTAAATAAATAAGAAAATATAGTGGCTGATGTTCTCTAATGTAAGTAAAAACAAAATATACTATAAGTATGAATACTAAGAATTCGAGCAAGAATTGTTTGTGTCCCTGTAAGTAGTAGGAATGGAAAAAATATTGTGTTTTTAGGTTTGGAAAATGGTCTTACCTTTCCAACAGCTTTAAAGTATTGACATTTGTTTGACCAAAACCTAACCCTTTAGCACCTAATTCATGTATGAAGTAATGTCATACTAGTGTTTCATGACAAATGATTCCACATGGCTTTGATTAAACTAAAGACAAAACCATCACAAATATGATTAAATAGATTAAATAGATATGATTAAATAGCTTTTTGATTGAAAATGTTTGCTATTTGTTTTACTTGCTAGAAATAAAACACTCATCTGAGAATTACATGTCATGAAAGATTTATAACATAACTGTGAACTACAACAAAACAACAGTTTTAACCATTTTAAACAGTAAACTTCTTCATTGGAGTGGCACGGTGGTTTAGTGGTTAGCACGTTCGCCTCTCAGCACTGGGGATTCAAGTTCGAATCTCAGTTTGGGTGGAGTTCTCACTCGTGTCCATGAGTTTCCTCCAGGTTCTCCCGTTTCCTCCCACAGTCCAACAAAATGGATGAAAGTTAATTGATCCATCCAAGCGCCCGAAACGTTCTCCCCTGGATGGACATAGGGTTTCACTACATCAGACCTGCATAATTAAATGTACTTGAGGAGCCTTATTTTCTCCATATTTATATCACACCTATAAAGTCAGTAAATTATTTAATGATACAGCTTTAGTTTCAACAGTAAAAATAACTTAAGAACATATTCCATGTTCAGCTGAGTATCAGACATCTGCTTGTACTTTATTATACCAAAAAAGAAAAACATTTTTTATAAAATTCAACACTATGTGGAGATGTGAATTCTCTGTTTATAGAGCTCAAAATTAGCTATGAGTGTCTGATGAAAACTTATTTAGACACAGACTTCATGCTTTACTGTTGCTTTTCTGCACTGCTCATGTTGCTTGTTGAAAAAGTATTTAGGCCTTGAGGTTGGAGGAATGACCTATGATGACCCAGCTATTCCAAATTATCTATTCTTGCACACTTAACCACAGCAGTCTGTGGTACTAATCTGGGATCTAATCTGCGAACTCATCTCATCTCAGACGTTCATTGGTTCTGATTAATTCTCATCTCGAAACAATTAGTTAAACGTGCTTGTCGAAAATAAGCCATATTATTTTTCCGAGGAAGAGAGCCTATCTCTGGTGACAAGCATCTGGTGAACATCAGTGTTAACAGTCTTTGCATGTTACGCTGACAATTTATTATTGTTTTGAAAACTAAACAGACTGATTCGAAAGTTTCCAAGAAATGTTTTTTAAGTGAGAAAAGGCAAATCCTGCACCAGATAATAATCTGCTGAAGCAATTAAATCCCATCTGAAATTATTCTATGTGGTTGACAAGCAAAACAACATGCAATAGCCAGAAAGATAACACAATTACAGATGATTGTGGAGAGAAAATGCAAACTGTATGAATAACAATCAAAATGCCACACAATTAACAAAAAAATAAATAAAACACAGGAACATAGAGGTAGGAAGGTAAGTGTAGTTGAGTTCAAATCTGACAAACAATGAATTCCAGGGTTAGGCATAAATAAAAAGCACACTGCCACGCACCACATTCATTATCTTCCGCTTTGTCCTATATTAGGGTCGCGCGGGGGGGTGGGGGGGTTTGGGAGCAATTTGGGAGCAATCTATATGGGGCAATTTGGAGAACTCACTTGACTAGATCCATGTTTTTGAGCTGTGAGAGGAAACCGGAGAACCCGGAGAAAACCCACGCAGACACGGGGAGACCATGGAAGCTCCACCCAGATGGGAATTCGAACCGGGAATCCCTAGTGCTGAAAGGAGAACGTGCTAACCACTAAGCCACCGTGCCGCCCAAAATTAACAACTGTTTCCCAAAATAGGTTAGCAAAGCTGGTAGATACTTATCCCAATATAAAGTCATCATTAAAACTAAAAGTAGCTCTATAATATGTCATTTTTGGAATAATCACTTTTATGGTCCTGCTGTTCCAATTTTATTAATCAGTTTATCACCAGCCACTTTATTAGGTACCCCTCCTTATTTCTTATTTCATGCTCCATGCTATCAGTCTTACTTGCCATGCTGCGGCACTTTGTAATTTTATAATTACACACTCCTCTGCATAGGTGATCTGTGTGCAAGTGAAGTTTATATTCATACATGATGTCATTCAAAAGAAATAGCTTGTTCACACACAAAAGAACTGTGCTTTTAGCATGATCATGCCATCACACACAATGATCACACACGTGCATGAAAAGCAGATTTAACAGCTGGGAACCAAATGCTAGAGGTGCACACAGTCACATTGTTCATAGAACACAGACATACAAACATCTTTTCGTGGAATTTCAAAGAGATCAACCGCTTAATTGGGATAACATTTTGGCAGATGTATAAACAAAATCTGATACAGATGTTTACTGATTGTGTTGACTATAAGACCTTAACAATCTTCAGAAGTAATAGAGGATGAAGTTTTCAGTTTATTGTTATTCTCTATTTAAGTCTAACTAAGCATGTATCTTTAAGAACTAGAATTCATGTAATATTAATACTAATACCATTTTAAAATGAATATTCTGGAATTCTTTTTACATCTGCTGTAGCTTAAGATTTACAGGTTGCAAGTTGTATTGTTGTACAGTTAAATATTTACTATATAAAACATTCTCGCACACAATATGCCCACTGGTCTGCAACTTGCTTGTTTGTGAAACTATACATGTTAACAGAGAATTAACATGAAATTTACAAAAAAGGCATGCATTTTCTATGATTAAATCTGGTGTATTTAAAGTAATTGGTTAGTATGTAATTGGTTAGTTTATATTAATTTCATTCATTATCTTCTGCTTTATCCTCTATTAGTATCGCGGTGGGGTTCTCCATGCCCATCCGTTTCAGGCGCTGGGCAGATACACCCAGGAAAGGGCGCCAATCCATCCCTGGGCACACACACACACACACACACACACACACACACACACACACACACACACACTCTATATGGGGCAATTTTAAAGAATTCAATTGACTTGATCCATGTTTTTGGACTGTGGAAGGAAACCGGAGAACCCGGAGGAAACCCACGCGGACATGGGGAGAACATGGAAACTCCACCCAGATGGGGATTCGAACCGGGAATCCCTAGTGCTGAGAGGAGAACGTGCCAACCACTAAGCCACCGTGCCGCACTTAGTTTATATTATTGCAGATTATTCTAATCATCTGCAACTGTATAAGAGAAAAAGATGGTTGGAAAAAGCTGGAGAGGCTGTTGTCCAGTCTGTATCGTCAAAAAAAAACCTATAATAAAACATGTTATCTATGTCACAGTGTCAACTCATACAGTAGATACATCCGCTTTCTTCGCCTACAAAATAAACACATTACATCACTGTCTGAGTTTCAGTCTAGTTTTGCTTCCAGTTCTTTCTTTTAATTCCTGTCCTGTAGCCCACCACCTTATCAAAATGCTTTGTGGGGGAAATCTGGAATACTAATAGTCCATATTGAGAACAGCTTAGATTTAGTTTCAAGCCAAATGTTAAGTAGATAGAGACCCATAACGTGCAAAAAGCAAATGCTATTTGAATCACTGATTAATAAGAAAACTTGGAAAATATAGTAAATTAAATACTTGAGCTTCAAACATTTCATATCTTTGGAATGTATGTCTGATTTAACCTCTTTTAAAAGTATTAAATACAAGATAAGCGCTATAAGCAGGAACACTTTTGGAAATTACCTCTCTTACCAGCTCTTTAAATATTGATTGTTGCATTTAAAGGAATATTGCATTTAAAGGTCAAAAACAAATTTAGAATAGCTAAGTGTCACTGGAACATTATTTGCATTACCAGCTTTTTAGTTAAATGGATTTATATGGTACCTTTAAAAATAAAACATTATGTGAATACAGCTTTACAGATATCTAAGGTCATCACTCCAGAGAAAAAGCACTCTCTTCATTTTGACACTAATGTAATACAGTTTACTCTTCACAAAATTTCGCTCTTTGGCTGCACTGACGTTTTCTGGAAATGTTTGGCTGCTTGAATTAGAAATGGAGGATGTACTTCAAAAACAACATGTGAGTCAGGAAGAACATCTTTACAACTTTTACAAAAAACTTATTCATGCTCTCTCACACACACAGGGCCTGGTAAAACCATCAAGACTTCCAGTGATCTCTACCCTTCCTCTCTTCCATCTCCCAGTGTGCAAACAGACACACAAAACAAGCCGTACAAAATAAATCACAGTACAAGTTATAAACACATAACATTCCAGAAGTCTTTCTCAAACAGAAACTTCAACACAGAACTGTCATTACAATTAATATAGATAAGTTTTTACTGGGCGGCATGGTTGCTTAGTGGTTAGCACATTCTCCTCTCAGCACTAGGGATTCCCGGTTCGAATCCCCATCTGGATGGAGTTTCCATGTTCTCCCCGTGTCTGCGTGGGTTTCCTTCGGGTTCTCCGGTTTCCTACCACAGCTCAAAAACATGGATCAAGTCGATTCTCCAAATTTCCCTATATAGAGTGTGTGTGTCTGTGTAAGTAGGTGTGTGCCCAGCGATAGATTGGCGCCCTGTCCTGGGTGTATCTGCCCAGCGCCTGAAACGTTCTCCCCTGGATGGGCATGGGGAACCCCACCGCGACCCTAATATGGGATAATTGGAAGATAATGAATGAAAAAAGTTTTTACTGTACTTATGAATCTGATATGTGTTTTATAATGATAGAAACCTAACAGTGTTTATATTGCTACAATAGAAGATTGTGCTCATCTGCCTCTCAGCTCTGGGGCTCCATGTTCAAATCCCAATGTTGGTGGAGTTTCCATGTTCTCCCCATGTCCACCTGGGTTTCCTCCCACAGTAAATTGGCTGCTTTAAATTGCCCCTTTTATGTAAGGTCTGTGTTTTTAAGTGTGTTCCCATCGATATATTGTATTTATTGTATATCCCATTGATATAGTGTATCTGTCCAAAACCCAAAACATTCTCTCCAGGATGGGCATAAGTACCCCCCCTTCCACGAGCGACCCTTGTCCACAGTATAGGATTAATCTGAAGATAATAAGATGAGATAATAATGTCAGGTTTTATGTTTGCTTACTCCCACAGCGAATGATGTGAGAATGAATTATGTTACTTATAATTCTTTTAAACATTGTCTTTCCTTTTTTATTCCTAACAAACCAAATTTTAAACGTTTTGCTGTGTGTCTTGTGCTTTTTAAACTTGCTCTTTAGTGCCACCTGTTGGTTGAAGTCTTGAATTGACCTGTGAGAATTTTAGCTTCTTCTTCTTCACAAAAACAGACCTGGTGGCATTTCTTTCTCATAATAGATCCATGAAGCTGTTGTACAATTGTAAACATTGTATTCTTGCTTTTTACAGTCTCTTTTGTCCAGATGTCTAATGTTTTGTCCATTAATAGCTTTACTGTTCACTCCTATATGGAAATAGGAACAATCAGTGGAGCCTTTATGCCATTTAAACAGGTGGGAAACATACAGGATGGGGCCAGTGACTATTTTATAGGAGGCAATTACTTTCTGCCTTATTGTTCACTGGGGAGTTCACAATAAGGGATGTTGAGATGTTGAGATGCATTACTGATGTATGTTTGCAAATGGCATAGGCTTGTTGTCACAGGGGTACTGACTCTAAAGAACCCCTTTACCAAAGATTTTGGATCCTTAATGCCCTTAAAAAGAAAAAAGATGGATTAATTCGATTCTTAAAGTTTAAATAATAAACGGAAAACAACTGACAGGCCTATGCAGTTCACATTATTGATTACTAGATGTCAGTGTTGTTCTTCATTAACAAAAACATGGTAAAACCTGTGTTAAAAAATGTACCCTTATCTCATAAGTATCTCCTCTTTTAGTTTTAAGGTTTTATTTTTCTCAGAAAACAACTAGGGCAACATGGTGGCTTGGTGGTTAACATGTCCACCTCTGAGCAATAGTGATCCTGGTTCGAATCCTGATCAGGGTTTTACATGTTTTCCTCAGCATTCTCATGGGTTTCTTTGGTTTCCTTCCACAGTACAAAGGCTTGGATTTAAAGTCAAGTGGCTTCTCTAAATTGTCCCTATATATATCTCATTCTCTGTGTGTGTGTGTGTGTGTGTGTGTGTGTGTGTGTGTGTGTGTGTGCGTGTGCGTGTGTGTGTATATATCGAGCGATAGATTGGTTCCCTGTCCTGGGTGTATCTTCCCAGTTCCCAGATGAATGTGTTGAACCCTTTGCGACACTAGTATAGGATTAAGCAGAAGCTAATAGATGGATGGATAGAAAACAACTACATGTGTATATATATATGTATAATTTTATGGTATTATGTACTTGCATTTATCTTAGCATGCTACGCATTATATTTAGAAGATGAGACTGATGTTGACTCAGAGAATGACCATGAAACCTAATGGATAAAATTGCTAGGGCTTTGCAAGAAAGATATATAATATATAGTCTTAATATAGACTTAGCAATTTTATGTCACTAATCCAATAATGTGTAGTCTGCTATCATGTCACTACCATGTCAATGACACTGACATGTTGACAACTGCTCATCCACAAAGCATATATATATAATCTGTGTGTGTCAAAGTAGCCATTAAAACAGGGCAAGCAATTAAATTATAACCAATACAGTAAAAGTTTAAATATGCAGTATAGCAGTATATGCATCAATAACTATTGTGTTTGCACTCCCACCAAACTGAATTCTCAGTTCTGTAACCTAAAATACTCTATATTGCTTATTACAGCATGATGTGTGGGCTGTAGTTTAGGAGTCAGATGAACCATTGCACTTTCAAGATTTCTAGAATAAGAGGGATTGAGAGGCAATATCCATGATGGATTGTCTAATGTTTGGAGCTTGTAAAGTGTCTTTAGAAAAGCTTGACATTTCAATAGTGTGTTGCAATTACAGATCCTGAATTATGAGCGTGTGCATGAACGTCTAAGTGGGTGTTGAAGTGACAAGAGGTTTGTGTAAGGGCATACTGAAAAACATTCTGAGCAAATAAAGGCACCTGCCGTCTTACATATTCAACCCCCACAGGTCCTATGAATAGTCTTCCGCATTTCTTTGTGGCCAAGTTCCTGGCCCCTTTGAGATATTCATATAGTGCCTATAGAAATATTATAAGTTATTTGGAAAAGCCTTTTTTAGACAGGCCTCTTATTCATAAACCTTTGACCAAAGCATATAAGATAGTAGTCATGTGCAAAGTTAGAGCAATCACAACTTACATGTATGGAGCGTGGTAGCTCAGTGGTTAGGGTATTGGGCCATCAATCTGAAGGTTTGGGGTTCAAATCCCAGGTCTACTGAAGTTACTGATGTGGCTCCTTGAGCAAGACCCTTAACCCTCATTGCTCCAGGGATGTTGTGATTAACCCTGTGCTCACCTTGTAAGTCGCTTTGGATAAAAGTGTCTGCTAAATGGCCAAATGTAATCCAAAGGTAATGTAAATGTGAGTATACAGTATACAGTATGGTTACTTTAAAGGGTTTATGGTGGCACCAAGCTTTGATTGATTCCTAGGCATGTTCACCCTATGTCTGAGCACCAGGTTTCTTTCACAGTTTAAAAAGCAAACTAGTGAGCTTTATTAGTAGTTACTCCACAGCATGAGCATCTATTCTGTGTGTTTTTGCATGTTCTTCCAATGCATGCATGGGTTTTCTCTGAGGACAAATGTGTAAATGGATGCATGATGATGATAATGATGTAATAATTTAAAACAGAAATTCACATGTGAAAAAGGGGTGTATTTATAGTTAAGTATACATATAGTTTTTTGCTATAAGAATAATGATTATACTATTTACTACCTTCACAATGTCCACAAAACAAAAATATTGGCTCATTTGTAATGATGTCTGGCACTTGGGAGGATAATGATAAAAAGCTGGGACAGAGGTGGCTTGATGGTTTGAAGCGTGTAAGATGTAAGAGCTATGTGTCTGCAGGAGCAAAATAGCCCTGCAGAAAGGTGTAGCAGCTGTGTGGTGGAGATAATGGGCACACAGCCTAATGAAGTCCACACAAACAAGCTTAGGTGGGAAGAATAGGTGGGAATAACGTGAATATACCCCACACTACACAATGAAATATAAATCCTTTCCTTTGAATAGAAAGTATATATATATATATATATATATATATATATATATATATATATATATATATATATATATATATATATATATATATGTGTGTTTGTGTGTGTGTAATTTAAACCTGCATGCCTAAAATGTATAGTAACACAGATGACAGAATTAATGCAGACTTAGGGCACTTAAATTCTTAAGTTTAACAAAATATCATTGTACAGAATAATGTCTTTGGAATCATACTTCTACATTTGAATGTGTTTTAGTGCAACTACTCATTCAGTTGTTGATGTTATAATTAAATTAGATGGAAAAGCATTAGATTAACACTTTTAGGACTGACATTTGAGCAACATTGGCCTTAAAGAAAACAACCAAAATGCACTGTGACATATGGCATGAGACACACTGCCTAAAATCACTGCTGGAAATTTTTAATTAGTAGGCCATTCCACTGCACATCCACAGAGGGATGTCATTTTTAAGGATCCCCACCACTGCATTACTATGGCAATACAAACAAAAACTAAGCCTCAACTCAAATTAGCTACGCAGTAAAAGAAAACTGTGTGTGTTTGTGTATGTGTGTGCGTGTTTGTGTGTGTGTGCAAGAAACTTGATACTATCTCCAAAAGCCAAGGAAGCTGCATTGTTGGTCACTGTCAGTTATATGGACACCTGCTGGTGATCTTAATGGTATCCGGCGCTCCTCCCGTAGAGAGTATACAGCTATAAAAAAAATATTGAATTGGCTGAGGAGAACAATCTGTGGCTTAGCCTCATGGCTGCCACAGAGGATTCACTCTTTACTCTCTTCCTTCATCAAACACCCGTACCAGCCATGTCTCTCAGACATAAATCGAGAAGGATGACTGGACACGCTACACAGTTGGAATGGATCTACTTTCTTTATTGTCTTTCTTTATAATCTTCCTTTCCTGCTACTTATCCCTTAGAACATATACTGGCCAGTCTCTCTCTCTCTCTCTCTCTCTCTCTCTCTCTCTCTCTCTCTCTCTCTCTCTCCCCTCCTCTCTCTCTCTCTTTGTCTCTCTCTCGCTCTCAAGGATTGCATCATTTCTCTCTTTGTTTTATGGTCCTGTACTGCAGATTGGAGGGAGGAGCAGGCGCACTGGGAAAGGCTGCTTTGTTCAGTGGTATTAACAGCTATTTTTTTTCGTCAACTCGTCATTTTAGTGTTGAACATTCTTCGCCCAAAGACCTACTACTGAAAGAAAGGGAAAATATATGAATATTGCATGTTTCATTACAAAAAGCCAGAGGAAACATTCGTTTTGACAAAAAAGCTAACATTTAGAACTATGTATTTGTAGTTTTCTAACTGGCACTGACTAGATACACCATGACTGTCTGCACCCTTCCACTGTTAATCTGCAAAACCAAGAACAAATTATAAAGCACTCAGCTGCATCCCACGCACTGTCAAACTCACCTTTCTGCAGTATTATGTCAATTAAAGTGTGAAGTTCAAGCTCTGAAACGCTTCTTATCCAGCACCTATGCTGCTGTTCTGTGAAACCAAATGACCTGGAGTAACAGATGGTGTATGTGAGAGATGAATGGTGGTGTTGTGTAATATGATCAACACTTTTTATCCCTCATGTTCCTGACAATCATAGCTTTTCCATAGTCACCAAACTAAGCTTACTAGCTAAACATCCTTTCTGGTTTGATTATAATAAACTATTACCAAAAATATGAACAGTTTCTGTTTGATATCATATCCTATTGACATCATAACAATTCTTAAATTAAAAAAAAAGTCATTTGGCATTGCATTGGCAGCACTGGAGTGGAGCCTTTAACCTATTAATTTACACAAATAAAGTCCTTGGTTTGTTTTCTGGATCTGATAAACATGTATCTTTTCTGTGCGGGATTACTTTGTGATTTCCAGTTTCCTGTTGCATTCCAAAGACATGGCAATAGATAAATTATACACCCTAAATTGTCCTAGCCATTGGAGTGTACCAATCAATGCAATTGTAGTGACTGTGCCAAGCTGTAAATAGGATATATGTACAATGTAAGGGCATCTGGTGTAAAACTGAGGACATAACCCCCAACAACCAGAAAACCCAAAGTATTCATTCATTCATTATCTCCCACTTATCCTCTATTAGGGTCGCGGTGGGGTTCCCCATGCCCATCCAGGGGAGAACGTCTCGGGCGCTGGGCAGATACACCCAGGACAGGGCGCCAATCCATCGCTGGGCACACACTTACTCACACAGACACACTCTAATGGGGCAATTTTGAGAATTCAATTAACTTGATCCATGTTTTTGGACTGTGGGAGGAAACCGGAGAACCTGGAGGAAACCCACGCAGACACGGGGAGAACATGGAAACTCCACCCAGATGGGGATTCGAACCGGGAATCCCTAGCGCTGAGAGGCGAATGTGCTAACCACTAAGCCACCGTGCCACCCGAAAACCCAAATATAACAGAGTTATTTTTTTTGTTTTGCATGTCAAAACAAAGTTTTTACAGTGACCTAATATATATATATATATATATATATATATATATATATATATATATATATATATATATATATATATATATATATATATATATTCAGAAGTTATTTTCAAAAGACTTTAAATTAAAAACTAATAACAGAAATGAAACATGTTTATTATAATTTTAATACTTTGTGTAATTAGAACTAAATACTTTTGATTATAAAACAACATTCTGAATAAAGATGCCTTCATTTGTATCTTTTTGGCTTGTGGTGTGATTAGACACTGGGCCTGAAGCATTTTGTGGAACAAGGCCATTTTTTTCTTTATTTTATCCGATGGGTTAATGAGGCGCACAGCGAAGCATGCGGCCAGAATAGACCATGGAATTGGCTGGCTTCTCAAGAGATGAGAATGACCGTGCTGATCAGAGACCTCCATGCTTCATTTTTCTCATAATAATAAATGATCCAGCATCCCTCTGTAAACTAAACCAAGTTTCATTGACAACTTTATAATTTTATATCAATTGCAATCCCTTTCAGTGATTCAGGGTTGTTTGAGCTATGTATACCTGTTTTTACAATAAATCTACAAGGACACCTTCTGTTCAATGTTCAGTCTTGTGTGCAATGCCATACTTGACCTGTGCCATATTCTACAGAAAACCATATTTAACAACTTTAAAATAATCTTTATTAAGAGCAAAGGTTATTATCCAAAATCACTATTGATTTATACTAAATGAAAGCAAGTTTTTTTACTGAAAAGTTTTGGCTCCAGTTGTTGGCAGGTGTTAGGCAACATTACTCGTACTAGGTATGTGTGTGGGTAAATACAGCCACTCCCAAAGACAAGCCTCTTGAAACCCATGCTTTTGTCCTTTTTTTTAACGAAAAAATGGTAATTAATATAAGAAATTAAGGTGCTATACAAATTGTAATGGTATCCTTCCTCACTCCATAGTCTCTGTGTTTCGGGATGACTCTCAGCATTGCTACTTACCTTTTCATTTTCCACTGAATGTCAGGTGTTCAATCTCCTTATCTGAGGAACCTGAAAGGCAGGACTTGTAACTTTTAATAACCACAGATGACCATGTCAATAACTCGTCACTAAAGCACAAGATTAATCCATGCCATATGTCCTGTTGTTTTTTTAATCGATCTTGGTACCATTTTAGCAACTCAGCAGATCACAACATCAGAACAGGGTCTATTTCAAACACAGGCCGATTGATTCCCTGACAGGCTTGCATTCCCAAGATGATGATCGATCAAGCACTAGAGATTGATTAATCATGATGGATGTTGGATAGGAACAGAGGCCACTCTCTCTGGGGTTCCTCAGACCCTCTTCATGTTACTAATCAGACCTCTGATACCTTGTTTTACAACGTAAAATCAAAACAACATTGAATAAACATACATAAGTGTGTTCTCCTAACTGACTGCTAAGAACAGGCAGGAAATGCAACGTGCAATGCAAGGAGGTGCTCAGTGTTCTCAGAGGATTACAGCGTGAATTGATTTCCATTATGCCTTTTTACTTAACAAAAAAATATATAAGGGCGCTGTGACAGCGCGTGTGTGTGTGTGTGTGTGTGTGTGTGTGTGTGTGTGTGTGTGTGTGTGTGTGTGTGTGTGTGCGCGTGCGAGGAGAGAGAAAAAGAAAAGTCTAGGTGAATACTATTGAGCTTAAGCTTAAGTTGCGAGATTCCTATATGATATCTCATTATATATCTATTTATCTATATATAATTTTCTTTTAAACATTAATTTAACCAAAAGAAAAGACAGAAAATAGGTTGTGTTTTAAACAACTATTTAAATTCACTTTATTTAAACAAATTTCCAAACTGATGCCTGCAAAACACATGAAATGATTGGAAGGGCAAAATAAAATTGAAAAAGGCTATAGTAACTATGTTCCACAATGAGCAGTTTAATAAATAACAGGTGAGGTCATGAAGCGGCCCTATAACCATTGATGTTTTCTCGTTCACCATTTTGTAAGCTTTGTGATGTTGGTTAGTTTAAAGATGAAGTTTCTTACCACTTGGCTGCTTTATTTTTGGTTTGCTGGGGTGTTAGCAGTAACTTCTGAAAGGCATCAATGGATATTTACCATCAGGAAAAAACTCCATGGGATACACTCATGGAATCAGGCAATTCTTTATCTCCACCTTGCCTTGCAATATGAAAGGACACCAAAATCTCCTGCAAAATCAGACACAGGTAAGACATGCAGACTTTTACTCTTACGGTTCATGCACCAAATTATGTATCGTTTCCCTCTAAATAAATTAGGTTTGGAACCCAAATACATTGTTCCTGCATGAAACCAAGGAATAGTACTTTTTTCAGAGTCTACACACCATTAACTTTTCAAAAAGAAAATCTAGTTACCGATAAAATGTAGTAAACAGCATTTGTAATGACATGAGGACTATGTAGAATACACTGCATGGGTGATTTGCATATATGAGACTGTACCATCGATGCAAAAGCTTATACTGGTATATTAAAAAAACATATATGAGTTGATAGATAGTGTGTATGTGCTTGACTGGCCTGCTTGGGTCCATATCCATCTGCTATTAATTATTAAATGTACAGAGCATGATGCAAAAAAATAAAATAAAAAAACAGACAACAGTGACCGCAGATTGTTGAACAGCATATACAGGAAAATAAATGTATCTTGTAAGGTTTCTGCATCAGTTGGTGTATTACATTAATAATATTTAAAAAAAAAAAGCTATATGATTAATTTGTAAATATCTTGTTTTTATCATTGTGAATTTCTTTCTTATTACTGTTTTATGTAAAAACACATTGATTTAATGTACCGCCTGGTGTGAGTTTGTACAAAGAAACTAGAGATACTGAAAGCAAGCAGAAAAAAAAAAAAAGAAAGCAATAAAAAAAAACAGATCATGTCCTGAAGCATACATTGGTGAACGCTGATCATCAATCACACTGGAACTACAAAAGGGAACATGTAGCACCTGGGGCCAAAGAAACACTATGCAATTCGAGACTTATAAGGTGGCCAGTGAGTCTGAGTGGATTTCTTGGATATGTCATTCTTGGAAAGATCAGTACTGCTATAAAAATTATTATCACTAATTATTACAGCATTATATTTGGGGTATTATTTTATAATTATGTCTATAGACCCAAGGTTGCAAATTATAGTAAACTAAAAGATATTTAGTTTTTAGCTTGAATTGTTCCTATAATTTGTGTTGTGTATTTATTGTGATGTAAATGTGAGGTGGCACCAGGAGAGCAATGAGGTAACGGATCTCACCTGTGGTTTTCCTGTGTCTTGTTGTGTGTGTGCATCTGTACCTGTGAAAAGGAAGTGGAGTAGTCTTAGATTCTCCAGAATCAGCAACAATCAAGTGGGACCCAGTACCACGAGTGGGCTGAAACATATAACTGTTAGGGCAGAGCCATAAACTGAATAGTGAAGCATTGGCTTAGTGAAGTGTGGAAAACAACAGAACAATCATTAAAAAATACTTTAAAGATTCTGAATTCATTGGGTTGGAGTGTAATTCAAACATGTGTAAAATAGAGTCTAATACTTTTGAGTTTATTTGCAGTGTGAAGAGAACCTTAGACATCTAAACATTTGCAGCAGGAAGAATAGAGCTTTTAGTATTGCATTATGGGTTGTGTATACACTTCCACAAATGGCTCAGTCATGACCCTTTTTCTTCATCTTAAAAGGGCAGATACACGTCATGTGCAAACCTTCTTTCTTCATGTTTCTTAGCATCTTTACGTAATCCTGCGTGCAGTAAACAGATCCAAGTGGTGACGAATTCACTGGGAATCAACAGCGGTGTTTTTTAAGTGATAGCAACTGCTGCCTCATGAACCTCAGATGCATGCTGGTTTGTAATGTCATGCAGGTGAGCTGATATATATATATATATATATATATATATATATATATATATATATATATATATATATATATATATATATATAGTTTTTATATATTTATATTTATATGTACAGTATATATAGTTTTTATATATTTATATTTACAGTATATATCCTCAATACATTACAGACAGGGCAATAATTTTAAATTTTAATTACTTTATCAACTTAAACATGCTATTTTAGATTTATTTATATATACTTATACAAAAAAATGTACATATTGTTGCGGAAAATTAATCTCAGAAATGAAACCAGTTAAAAACAAACTTGATTGAAGAATTGTGCTACAAAAGTAGCTTGTGACAAACTCTGTTAGTTGTTCATGCCTTGTGCTAAATTTACAGTATACTGTATATACTACCTTGCTTATGGCTCACATATTAATAAAAATGTTAAATTAAAAACACTACATGTAGAAATTTGATGCTTTCATTTCCTTGTGGAAGGTGTAAAAATGTGTAGCCATCTCATTTTCTCAGCTAGTGGGCAAGTCACACCCACATCCTCAATTCCATGTTGATTACATGTCCAACCTTGTTATGGTATCACACTAGTTCAGCCAGTTCACCCAACAGATGGGACTAAAACCACAGCCTAACACCTTTCCAAATGGTGTGGTATTCGAAAATCTAATTTACTGATTTTCAGCAAAAGAAGGATGGTACAGAGAAGAAATAACTAAAGAATAACAACAAAAGAATAAATCAAAGCTCATATTCCCACAGAGACTCAAATATTCTGGCCCCGTAGACTGTCCACACAACTTAGCTAGAAAGGAGGGGGAGATGAAATGCATTAGGATTCTTATTTATAAGCAAAAACACTTTATAATGAATCCTAATACAATTATTTATTACATTTTATTTTAGTAGATGCCTAAAAATCGATCCAAAGTGTATTAATTTTAAAACGTTACTCTTTACTAGATTAGTTATATATTTTCAGTTCTCTGCTCTTTTAGTATGAGCTGGATGTAATTAGCAGTTTACCTGAATGCCTCTCTGCATGCCTTTGTTGTCATCAAATAAATAAGACAAATAGATTGAAAGAAATAAACCTGAGCTCTGGTACATTCTGCAATGATGAACTCTAGTTCTGAGAAATTCAAAGGGGCATTGGCTACAGCAGCCAACGGTTTTTGCATACTAAAGTGAGGAAAAGCACTTCAAAGGGTTTTTTTTAAGCACAAAGGGGGCAACTGATGGACACTTCAGTCTTGAGATTCTTAACATTTTTACTTGAATGAAATAATCGGAACAACAAGCAAAGAGTTTACTAAAGTTCAAGTACGAAGTAAACAGCCATTTAGTATTAAATGACCTACACTTACAAAGCTAGCAATACTGGGTGGGTGGAAGCCATGAATTCATCTGTTAGAAAGTTATTTGAGTCTAAATATATTTCACATCCACATATTTACAATTTAGCAATTACAATTTGGAAATTAAACGCATAGTGGTACAGTAAGCAGTACTGGGTTCAATTTTGATGGAGGGTGGCTTGGCCATTTTAGAGTGCAGTGTTTCTGTGTCTTTGTAGGTTATTTTTTTAAATTAACTGGATGTACTTAACTGCCCCTAGGTGTAAATGTGTGTCAATATGCTTGTCTATATATCTGCCCTGCAAAAGATATTTTACCACCTTTTGGCTTAGGCTCCAATACACACACAACCCTAATTAGGATGAACTAGTGAATATTAAATAAAATAATTTTTTTCAAGGACTGTGTGAATGTACAATAGTAAAATGCTTACCTTAAAAATGATGTCAAGTGTTAAGAAAGTAAATTTTAATGGCAATGGGAATTTACTGTGTCACTGGGTTAAACAGCATTTAAAAGCACATGACCAAGAACATGACTTGCAAATGCCAACAATAACCTTTAATGTGAAACACATGGCTCCCTTTTGTAACTATTTATAGGTTTCCAGTCAATCAAGTGATTAACAACTCATCTCAGTCCTGCTGGTGTGACACCTGTGATAATATCGCCTGAGAGATTTCATACTCGACTGCGTTCTCCCCGGAGTATGAAATAACCTAGAATTTTTAGGTTAAGTTATTTTGATCACACTCAAATCATTAGAACATAGAGAGTTTCACATTTACAGAATAACAGAATAATGTATTTAAAAAATGTTGTTGCAAAGTCTTTAATAGTCACCAGATTTTCCCAAAGTTTACATTAAATAAACAAGCTCAGAATAGGAATATTGATGATGAAACAACGTGCAAGCCTCACAAATAAGATCCAGGAAATTTTTGTGACCCCGATCTCTTAACAGGGACTATTTTCTCTCTTTCAAAACACACACACACGTACAGGTATTGATTGATTTAATTATTTAAATATACACTTTTCTCTAGAGCAGTGTAACCTTTTTGCAATAGAATTGGGTCATTGTATTGACAGGGATAAAACTTATCCTTAGCATATAATTGTGTGATGTAACAATCAAGCTTACAATCAATAGTGTTAATTACAAGCAATGCAATAACCTGCTCTGAAGAACATAAACCTGGTAATTAGAGGAAATATTTGTGTTTGACCTTTTTTTACATTGTTAAAGACCTAGATCCTTTCACAAACTGAAGTAGCACGTAATGTTTAGTTAAAGAAACAATTTAAATTAACAGATAACCAGAAAATAGAGCAACTGGTCTAAGTGGCTCTAGGTTCACTGGGTTCTGTGCCAGTTGTTGAGCTGTGTTCTCTCCTCTTTTTCTCACTTACCCACACTGATCTACAAGCTGCGTATTATTTTGACCTTGACACAAAGAAGTGTGATTAGACTGGCACAAATCAATACCCAATATGTCAGCAATTTCACAGCCCTGGTAGGTAGACAGAAACAGGCATTTATCTTGTGCTTAGAAGACAAACAAGATTATTTACCACACACACACGTATATGTACAGACACACGTTATATGCATGCTGTGTATTTGCATCTATTTGTTTTGGTCACCATTAGTCCTTCACCAAACCATGTCCTTCTCTCTATCTCGCTGTATTACATCAAAAATAGGCAAACACATTCTTGCATTCTGTTATTTCCTTCTTTGTTCTGTTTCACAAATCACTAGTATTGGCAGCCTTAAGAAACATTTCTTTCCCTGGCTCTCATTCTTTCTCTTCTACTATTCAGATTGGGTGTGTGTGATTGTGTGATTCCCTGTTTTTGGTATAGTTTGAGCCCACAATGTAATAAATATTCTATTCTAATCTAAAAGATTAATTTATCTACAAAAAGGAGAAGTTTGCAACTTTATCTTTAAATGTAAATATTTGTGAATGCAATGTAACAAATAATGTAGTGAATGATTCTGTTCTTTAAACAGACGTAAGTACTTTAGGCCTCATAATACATTTTTATAGAACAGTTGATAGGCATAATGTTTGTAAAGTTGCAATTTTAACTACATTTTAATTTAAATTGTGATAATTTGAGCTGCGATGATTTGCACTCACTGTTAATGGAACAGCAACATTTTAGATCATAATTGCATTTGATAATTCAACATTTTGTTTTCTGTGTTGGCATGACAAAGATTTATCTAATGACATATCATTTTCAAGGGATAAAATTCTGCTCAAACATCTAACATTTTAACATAGAGCTTGGTGTTAAAAAAAAAAAGTGAAGAAATGATTAAATAAATAGACAATAGGACTGCTGTGTATTAAAATTCAGTTTTTTAACTAATAAGTTAGTTCCTGTCCAGTTGTTTACTTGTTTTAGGGACAGGTTTCAAATAATACATTTAGTTTTGTCAATTATAACTTTTATTAGCCTGTATGTGAGTGTGAATAACCAAGTCATCTGTAAGTCACCCTATTAGCCACCTTCCTGCCACCATAAAAGGTCACTGGTTTCATTTCAGGCTGATACACATCAGTGTGCTTCTGGAACGGTGCCTTTGTGCAAATTACACCACCTTTAGAGAAGCCAAGCAGCAGGAGATGACAAGATGGTTTTGATCATTTGTAAGAATGAAAATCATTATTATTTCATGTGCTCAAATTTTCTTTGGCAGAGATTAATGCCATGCAAGCTGTTTAAAGTGAAAGGGAGCGCAAGGGAGAGAAAAAAGAGAAACTGATTCTGGAGCAGTTCTGAGATTTGCAGTATAACATGAAAAGCCTGGTTAAAAAAAAAAAAAAAACGTATCGTACTTGAGATTTTAAAACATGTAAAAGGTCATGTAGAGCTCTGCTAGTTTTTCAATCTAAATTAAAAGAAAGTGCAGTGTGCAACATGGATGCAGTACAAAACACGTTCTGTCATATTCTTAAACTACTTTGATGTAATTAATTAAAATTAAAATTAAATATAAAGAGACATCATTCCTTAAAAGAAAAAAAAAATATATATATATATATATATATAGAGAGAGAGAGAGAGAGAGAGAGAGAGAGAGAGAGAGAGAGAGAGAATTCTGTATAATAGTAATAATAATATAATGAATTAATTAAAATATAATATAAAAACGGCCTTGCCATTTAGCCACATTTACTTGGCAGATTATAACACGCCTTTTTTTTATTGCTGTTAACTACTGCTACTGTTGAAAAAAAGTGTAACATTTGTGACAGTTGTGAGTTTGCAGACATTGTCAAACTGAAAACTATAAAGTAAAAGTAATACAAGGCTCTACATGGACTGTGATGAATGAACAAAAACATACAATGAGAATGAAATAATAAGTGTTGTACTGTAGTATATGGATTGACTTGGCTTGTCTTTTTGCTATTTTTTTCTCCTTTTTTTAACCTTAGATCTCAAACCAGAGAAAAGAAAATTACCCAGAGGACAAAGAAAAATCCATCAGACCATGTATTGTTTCTAGTGGTTTATATGAGCAACAAAGGCTGTTGTGTGGTGCTTGAGCATGTTCTGAGGAATGTAGGTTTTTAACTGATTTTAACTATGAACACAATAATTATGAAATCAGTATTTTAATAAACTTTACAACAGAGCCAACAAAAGCATTAAAACCAGGATGGAAATGTAAATTATGGAATACAATTTCAGCTGTTTGCTAATAAAGCAAATCATTTATTTTAACTATTTCCTAACTTAGCTTTCATATGATCATGTATGAAGCATGTTTATACAATGTAAGACTACAGGTTTTTCTAGCAAAATTCCAATTTTTTAAAGGCAGCTTTATTAAGGAAAACCCTGTCTTCATGTGCATATTTGATGTGAGTCACGCCTGCCCAGTCTCTTTCAATAACTGATGCATGTAATGTGATTTAACATAATAATAACCGATTATAAGAAGAAAAAAAATATTAGAAGGATTTTTGCAACTTAAACTCTCCTCTTAAAAGTGTGACCTGAGCAAGAAGAACCTTTATATGTAGATTACATAGGAAGTGGGACAAGTTATTTTCTTTCATTTCAAATCCTCTTTCTGTTGGTCCATGTATTTTGATGAGGGCTATTTTGATTATTTTAGGTAAAACTTTTCTTAACATCACATTAATAATAAACAATTCTTAAAATATACTCCACGACCTGAAAGCATTATGAAAATGTGAGCTGTAATCAAGTTATCTGAAATAAATTACACACTTGAGGCTCTGGAGTGACACTGACTTCATGCACAATGACTTCACACAGCTGGTGGTTGAAAAATAACACTGGCACAATCAGTGGCAAGAAGCAAAACAAGCCACTTTAATTACTAGAACTAGTTTATTACCATGTTTTCGCTCAAAGAATTCTAAAACAATATAAAAAGAATCTACAATGGTATCAAATGCACATACACACACACAAACAGTGCATATGAGAATGTACTTGTAAAAGCAGATAACCATGGCTTGACATATGTCAGAGTCTATTACAATCATCAAACATAAAAGCATTGATATACAGGAGTGTTGTGTTTTTAAACAAACAGTAGAATTAAGGGCACTGGATCAGAAACCTGATTCAGATTTCTGGAAAAAGCAACAGAAGTGACACAGAGAGGTATCTATTTTTCTTTTTCTATGTGAATGCGTTGTGACATGTCTAGTTGCTCCCAAAGAACATCACACAGTAGTACATACAGCAATTCTACACCATGACTACTGAACAGACAGACTATGCTCAATACAGTGTTTTTTGGCATTAGAAATTTTTTCACACTATTACAACACAAAAATGCTAGAATCATCTTATTACAGCTGTAATGCATTGCAGCCCTATATTAGGAAGTGTGTGATGGGTTTCTGATAGTACACTGTGACCCTGACCCTTAGTATGGGTATATGGATACAAACATGCAAACTTGAAACCATCAAGAAAAATATAAGGCTTGTAGAGCATATTTCAACCTATAGAGCAACAATGTTTTGTGTATGTTATTTGAAAAGGTCCACTTGAGGCTGTAAATAGAGGCTACAGATTACCACCTACAGATTCATTTATCTAGCAGGAAAGTCACTTTAAGAGTCTTGATTCTGTACTAATTAATAAAACTCATGATTATAAATTGAACTTGATGCACAACTAGATTACGGTAAAAGCAGGACTTGCTCAAATCATTTGAACAAGAATAAAGAAACAGGCTAAAAGCAGAACATATTTGCATATAACATTATTTTTTGTCTCTCTTTATTTATTCAAGCTTTATTGTCTTCCTCCAGCACATTTTGGTTCTATGATCGCAATTATAGCACACAAAACCATACTCGTTTTCATCACTCACATCACTCTTTATGGCGATTATGTAATAATTCTGAATTAATTACCTGCAACATTGTCATTTAATGAAAATAAATCTTAGAATTTGTAATGTATTTGGAACTATTCAAATTTAGAGCTTAAGTGGGTATTACATTAGAGAAAGCTTGCCATTCAGTTTTTTTCATTTTGTTGGATTGAATGAGTATTTTTAGAAACGAATGCTGTGCTGAGGGTTGCAAAACCAAACAACGGAGAATAATTAATCGTTTCCTTGAAAACCCTAATAAGCAAGCCAGTGCCTAGATTGCAAATTGATCTATAAGCAAGCCAGGGGGGGAATGCTTGCCGTGTATGCTTGCACATACAATTAAAACACAAAATATGCATACTGTACTTGAGCAGTAGACATCAACAAGGGCAAATAATTCCATGATATAATAAACTTACATACTTACTATAACTGGTATATTGAGCAGGAGAAATAATACTGATAACTATATTTTGTACTATGTTTTGCTTTATGCAAAATGCAATCAAACTGAAAAGCTTAGAGAAAAAAAAAATATATATAACCCATGTATTATTTAGCACTCTGATTGTGGCACTGCAGGCGCACATCTATGGAAATCAGATTCTGAATAGTACTGTGGGATTTAAGGTTCTGACATGCGGTTCCCCACAAAATGATGTTTGCTTTGCAGAGCTGAGGTTTGATTCTCACCAAGTGAAGCCGAATGGGATCATGTTGCCATAGTGTTGGCACTAGCCGAGGCTGCTACATCTTGAATGGGTCATCCCTGAGTCTCTGTTGGGAATTCTGGGGCAGGGGGCACCCTCTGACAAATAGGCCATTCTTTAGTGTGGTGTGTGTGTGGGTGTTTGTACAGTGGGGGGTCTAATATGATGAAGGGCTATCGGGATAGATGCTAATACCCTTTTTGTTCTTTCATGATTATACAGCCAAAAACAAAGAATCGGACTGAATTAAAACAAAAAAGACGCCAAGGACCAGCAGGCCGTTGGTGAGGCTGTGGCTCTGCGCTGCCTTGTGTTTGATTCCATAGCATGGGGATTATGATCAACAGCTCAGTATGTGTGAAACACTGAGAAACTGTGTGTTTGTCTAAAGGACCAGTAGTAACCACCTGCTGTCCCATCCACCCACTCCCACAGATAATAATAAAGGAACTAACACTGCTCTGAGAAAGTGGGCATGCATACACACAGCACATACACAGAATGTGTTTCAGTAAATGGGTATTTTACTTGCCATATACTCAAAACATTTTCTAAGTTGTATGTAACCTAGCAGCTGTTAACAGTGGTCAGGATAAATGCCTGGAAATAAGTTAGAATGCAAATTTCTAAAGACACCACACAGCGAGAAATTGTGGACACATAAACCAGAACGTGCTTAAATATAATTCTACAAAGCGGCTATTTCGAAGGACTTCGTTATAACTTTAATAGTTTCTACTTTCCTTTTAAGGCTCTTAATTTTGGAACATTGGTGCCAAATTACATTTACTTAGAAAAGCCTTAATGAGATCAGGCAGTTTGTGCCTGTTGCAATAGCTTTGTCTGCAAACAGTTTTTAAATCTAAATCTAAGGCTTTAATAAAACACAAATTATTAAACAGACGTGATGTTTCTATCATTGTACCCACTTCATTACACTTTACAATCCACACCAAGTATGTGGGCAAGTACACATTTCTTTAGGTTGATCTGCGTCTGCTATTTAAAACCACAACCAGGAAAGTAATTTTTTCTTCTGCTGACATTACCTACAGTACAGGGGCAACTGGGAACAGGAGAGGCTGCAATATGTGTACGATTCTCAGCTATAACAGGAGAAACATATGAAGAACTAACTAGCTGCAAATGTCACATTCTATTACACTTCCCCAGTAAAGCCACTAACCTCATCAGAGCAACTCATTCATCTAGCAGGGTTTGTCTGTAGCAACATGGTAACTAGGTTGATTTATGAACTTTATATATATAAATTTTCCAAATCCCTATCACATCTCATTTTGCAACCCTCTCTTATAAGACCAAGTAAAACAGTTAGGAACACTGATAAGGATTAAAATGACATTTATTTAAAACACAAACACACAAAATGGTTCCTTTCAACTATTCAACTATAACTTAATTTAAATTGTAAAAAAAACTTGTGGATTTTAAAACCCCTCTAAACAAAAACTTATTTAAATCGAGGAGCAATATGACAGATTATTTGCAGTTCAACAGACTTTCCTCTATTTAAATGCAGCTGGAGTCACGGGATTGTAGGTGGTTAAATTGTTTGCATGGTTCAAGTTTGCAAGTTTGTAAGAGGTTAGTAAATTAAGCATTTTCTATCAATCTAATGTCAAATTGAACTTAATTTAACTATGCAAAAACAAATTTAATAGACCTACTCACAGTGTATGGTGTACTAATAGAAATCCTCACACATTTTTATTTTAGCATGTCATAAACCCATTTTAATACCCATAGTTTGTTCAGAACAATGTGTTAGAATTGAATGAATCTGTTTTAGTATTGATTAGAAAAGGAAAAAATATACTAAGTACCACATAGAGACCACACAGTGCTTTAGATTTTTAAATTTTAGTTACATTAATTGACGTAGTTAATCCAGGTTTAGTTAACATATTACTGAAGACATTTACTTAAAGCCACAATGGCTGAAACGTAATCTTCTGCTCACTACATAGCTGGCATCCACAGCTTAACCAAACGGTGATCATTCTACTGTTTTTAATTACCATATGTCTTATAAAGATGTGTATTCCAGAGTTTGAGGCAGAATTGAGATACAGTCTATACATCTCAATGAAAAAAAAAATTGTAATAGAAAACTTTAAGAAACTTCTACATTCATATCTACACAAGCGTTTACAAGATTATGAACACCTTTTCTCATGCAAGTGATTTATCAAGTAGAATAAAGCACCCCCTCTAAGATATTAGGTGTACCTCTGTGCCATTTTTTTTTTTTTTTTACAAAAAATAACATCTTTTCCAGAAGGAGAATGACCTGAGAGCATGAGGTAGGTTATTAAAAGTAACATTTTAACAGGTTGAGCACCATGCGGCTTTTTACATAAAAATAGATTTTTCTGTTTGTAAGGATGAGTGGCAACTGATCTCAATGCATATTACCTCACCGCCGTACATATAAATGCCCTCCGCCCTCATTAAACACTCATTAAAGTACAGTTTAGCTATTTCCTTTGCACTGAATATTATACAATGTATACAGCAACTGAATATTGTATAAAAATGACATTAAAATAATGGTGTGTTGATGACGTACAGTTATTGATGAGCAAACTAATATCTTGTACATGTAATGTGTAAAATCTTGAATATAGAATTTCTAGCATTTCTTTACTGTGGTACAAAAAGAAAAAATGTGACAAAAAACATGAATGCGTTGTACATTAGAGTGAAAGGCTGAAAGTAATCTGCACATTTCGAACCATAACAGTCAAAAACATTTGCACAATCTGAAGTTTAAAGACAAAGGGCAAGACATTGCACATGAAGATACAGATGTTAAGTCCTTATTTAACAATTTCTTAAATGAAGGGCGTTTATTTTCTTAGGCAGTAGAATGAACTTCGTATGTTGTAACTGGCATGTTCTTGGAGTAACGTGCACCTGACAATCTACTAAACTATTTGTATAAATACAATAAATAAATACTAGCTTTAAACAACAAAGAGATCATGTTCTCTCCTTATTCCCTTTCCTTCATCCTCCTATTTTGTATTTTGTATCATATTTTTGGAGTGATGTTAATATTTAAATATTTGATTTAGACACAGCATTTTTATGGAGTAAAATGTAAAAAAAACATATCGGACTAAAATGTGTAGAATTGGAATGCATTTTTTTTCCCCATTTGTATTTATTTTATTTTATTTAAAAAATATAAAACCATACGCATAACTTCGAAACCACAAACCTTTTGAGTATTTAGAGATCGATCCTGAGAAACCAATTTACTCAAAAAACTGCTCATTAGCCAGGCATGGCAGTGATATTATTATGTGGTGGAAGAGAATTTGGCTGGATTCAAGGGAAAAGCAAAAAAAAAGGCAATTGTACCTAATTTTTAAGGAAAACACATAACCCTCTGCAAAACAGGTGCATAAAATAAGATTGAAGTGTTCAAAAGATCAGTTTATTGCCCTTCAATAAAATAACTAAAACAGCTGGGTTAGAAAAAATGGGCAAAATTATTCCAATGGAAATATTAGAAGACAAATCAGAACAGATTTATAGTTGTAATTTTGGCAAAGTGTGTCTCCATTATTGTTTTTGTTTATTAGGGTGTATGGGAGGTGGAAATTTGGTGATACACACACAATCACATCTAGGGACAATTTAATATCTTTAGTATATTCAATTTACCTACTACCTAATTTTTGGACTGTCTAGAAGGGGAAACCTTCCACAAAATCAAAACACCATAGCAAATACACAATACAAATCATTACTACTTAAAATGACTTTTGGGTTGTGCGGTTAATACACTCACTAAAAATATACGGTTAAACTTGAATCAGAAAATAAAATTATTTTGTACATATTTTAGCTTATACAAAAAAGCAGTATAAGGAAATAATATACTGAAACAGGTGTACTGAATGCCTTCTTGTATTTCTGTATTACTAACCGATATGCATTTTATGTGAAGTGGATGAGGGAGTTTAACAACATTCAAACACCACTTATGGTAACTTTCTTTCCTAACTTTTACATTTACTTTCCAATCATATAAAATGTCCTACTATGGACAAAGAGTTAGTTGTAACAAATGCCAAAATTTTATACAGTTTATACTATAAAAGTTTATACAGTATTATATGTCAAAACAGTGACAATGGTTTTCTGCTTTTAGAAAATATTCAGAACGTATTACTGTAATGTGCATTGAAGGTTTTATGAATTAGAGTAAATGTTCAAATGCATTTGGAAACATAGAAGTATCTCCCCCTTCACACGCACACACCAGGAATTTACAATCCAAAAGCATAGACTTTTTTATATTTAACCAAATCATAAGGTTAAAACCAAGAAAAAGAGCTTGTGGATAACACAATGGTAAAAAGAAGCCTTGCTTTGTTTTACTTTTCATTGTCGTATTACTTATTTACAGAACTTGCAGGTTTTCATTGGTCCCATTTCTTATGTTGACATTCGTCAATCTTTTGTTTTGACCCTGAAAACTGATTCGACAATTATTTTGGTACTGTGTTGCTGTCATTGTGACAGAGGACAAGATGTGTGTGTGTGCCATAATGTTGTGGGGGAAGGAGGTTGATAACTGATGGACAGGTCATGCACTACTTCCCTGTATTGTCAGCCCAGGCTGATGAAATTGATTTGTATACTGCTGATGAAATATCAGTGACAAAGACTGATGGTTATTCCCATATTAGAATCATAATACTGTAATACACTGCTATTCTAGCACACAAACTCCCATACGTATGTGTCTCCCTAATGTCAACTCCCAGGTGGGTACGATGATAAATCTGTGCTTAACTCATTTAACTAGACCCAAACACATATTCTGTTAGTTTACCACTATTCTCTTTGTATCAACACAATTACAGAAATGTCTGACCAATGTATTCACATGCACAATGTAAATGCAGGTTTCTAACATTCTGCAATTTTCTACATAAATAGAATGCGATCAATGAAAAATGTGTCCTGAAATTATTAAGCGAAGTGCATTTACATCTAATTGAGACAGTAAATATTAAAAAGCTCAAACAAATTAAACCCTACAAAAATATAATTCATATGACATAGGAATGTACGTGAGATACAGACATTTCCAAAACAATTCTTCATGAAGCCTGAATCTTTCGCCCAATAACAAAAAAATATGTTTCATTATGAAAAAATGAATACGACAACAATAATGTTATCTTGAGGTAGAACATTGCCTTCAACAGTTAGAAGTGCTATATGTTGGATATATTTCCTCGTTTTTTATCAACGAGTAGATGAGCAGTGGTACTTGGAATTTGAGGTAGGGCAGCACCTGTTCATTTTCTGACCGGCAAAGAAAAAATAGAAAATGAAGATGCAGAAATGCTTCCCACAACACATTCATTCTGCTCGAGGTAGGTTTCTGTTTTAAATCCCAGGATATCCAGTGGCCAGGCCTAGTGCCCAGAGGCCAAGAATAGAAAAGTATATATTCTTATAGAGGGAAGATCATCCTGAGAAAGAGCTATAGTTTAAATCCCTGGAAGAAGGCTGCAGTCTTTACTGGATGAAGTGGTCAAATCACTGGCAAGCTGAAGTTCAGGTGGCAGAAATTCTTTAAAGTAAAAAATATTTCTAAAACATTACCTAATACTGCAGGACGTGGCTGTGCTGCCGGTTTCGGTTGAATATTAAGTGACTCTGGCTGGAGCAGAATCAGCACCAGTCTAATCATCTCCTAGTTAAACACTTCAGCGATGCCCACTTGAAACATTTCAACGAATAAGCTGTGCACAATACAAATAACTGAAATTAGGAATTTCTTCAGTTGACCTGAGATGGACGGTAGTTAAAGTAGTATTTGTGTGATTGTTAGCCTTCATCCATGGGGCCCTCTCTTGGTCGTGTATGGTATGATACCGCGTTTTCCTTCACCAGGCTGAATTCATCCAGAGGAAGTGTGGACATCTGGGTCTCATTTTGGGAACATGACGCCAGCAAATTTTCCATCTAAACAAACACAAAAGTAAATGTTATTAACCAAGAAACTCCAACCTGGTGCACATGTATAAATGTAATAAATTCTACTGCATGAAACTATTATGTGACGTAAAGTATTACAGAAAACTAGTTTATTAGTTATACTTCACATGATTCAATCTTGACCGTTAGTTACATTTTAGATTTCTTTTTAATACTCTTAAAAGAACAATTAGAATGCATGTCCTATATAATCGTTTCTTTTAGGATTAGCCTGTATTACAGCTTTGCATAACATTATAATCATAATACTGTGGTGCTTTGGAGGCATTTATGAACCGAGGTAGGATTTGATTCTGTTTATGTGTGTATTGTACATAATGCATGGCATTATACCTCTTCTCTGTTGACTGTTATAATTGTGTTTACTGTTGTCTGTGTGCGCTACACAGGTAAACTGTGAGAGTAAACTTACACAGAAACTGTTAGTTTGAGCAATTTTGCTTTCTATGCTGTGACTCCTTAAATGGTACTTAAAAAATACTGTTTATTTGACAAAGGAAATATGTACAAAAATACTAACTTCAGGGTGCTTAATAAATGCTGGATGTGGTTTTGTTAAAAATAATAAATTTTTAATAATTGGATTACTTTCAACTTCCAGGATTCCATCATAATATTCAACAATTCTATTCTATATATTCAAATTACCTACCAACATATTTTCAGATTGAAAATAAAATTTAAGTTCCATGGAAACACATAGACACAGAAATGACAAAGACTCCACACAAAAAGGAGCTTTGTCCACTTCGGCTTGGATTGAACCAAGAACCTTCTGATGTGAGGCACAAGTGCTAACCACTGATCCAGAACAGATTTTATATCAAGTACAAGTTACTTTTTTTGGACATTGTTCAATAAGTGATTTAAAATTCATACACATGTTTTCGACTTGCCCCAGAATATAATTTAGGCAAAGCGTATGTAAGGTTTGATTCAGTTTCCAAAGGAGCTATAGTCTAAAAATCAGATGTTTGTACTTATCATGACCACACAGTAATGTTAACGTTTGTAACTGGAAACTTGTATAACTACCCTCACTTTCTCAATTTTATATTTTGATTGAAAGTCATCCAAAAACACTCATGGTGTACGGGATTAAAGTCGAATATGTTTTCAACAGCTACAAATGTGACCAGATGTTATGAGATTTACTGTGAATACCGCGTTCATCATTTCTCCAAAACCAGAAACACAAGAGAAGAGATGTTCTACATGAATAAGCAGCATGAAAGAGTTGAGCTAAGACATTAAAGATTTAAAGCTACATGGTTCGCTTCAACATAAGAAGCTAACTAAAACTGTGCCAGATTTAGTTGGTCTTTCCTGCTGTGCCTTTAAAAAATTCAATATATTGATCACACCCACAAAGTGGGACCGATATAACGGCAGGCTTTAAATAAAAAGCTGGATAATGTAGTTTTGCTAATAATAGACCGAACATAAAGAAAGCTACAGTGAGTTAAAAGAATGAAATTATAACAAAACATTTAACCAAAAAATTTTAAGGTTTAGCCTATACATAAAAAAACATGCCTGATGCATCTGGACCAGTAATCATTTCCCCACAATACTATATCTATTATTCATAATATTCTGCTATCAAATAATATTATAAATGTAACGTTTACTATTATAATGTTTGTAATTGGTAGGGCAGTTGTAATGTAGATGGATCTGAACACTATGTATTATTTGATTATTTAATGCATTGTGTTTTCTGTACCAGAACTGCTTTTTAAAACACTACCATATGTGAAGAATCAGCTGGACTGGAGACAAGCCTTTCTCTCTCACTTGAGCTGCCAATGCCCTTAATGCTTTGATGAGCACTGCTGACCTCAACACTGGGACTAGGCAGGCCATTCAGAGCCAGAGCTCCCTGAGAAGATGAGCACTCAAGCACAGCTGCTGCAGTAACCACTGTGTTAAGTCCCACCTGAGGAGCCGCCTGTACGGATTTACACATCATTAACCTGTAGATAGAGAAAGTAACAATTCATGAGAAACTGGTACTGTTGTGAAGGACCAAACCAATAAACTGAATGTAATTCAAAATAAAAGCAATGCAGCTGCACTGTGTGCATGACCTACAGTGCATGCCATGGATCCAATTGCTTTTTTTTGAAGGTGACTTTTATTTATGTATGTGTTTTAAATCAAATGTAAACCAGTGTATGTTTTGCACTGATTTCTAACACCCCATTGACCTTATATGGGCTGAATAGGAACGACTTACTAGATAATTGTCATCACCTTTGAGTAAATAACGTTTTCTTGAAATTAGGCCAAAGTAATCATTCACATATTGCCGTTTAAGTAACTTTGTCTCTCCTCTATCTCTGCAGCAATATTTTTACTTGATATACTTATGTATGCTTAGTCAGTCATGGGAACTGAGATTATTTATCTTGAGTTCTACTATGACAATCCTAAATACTATATGATTTAGTACTACGGTTATTCAATAACCTTTTTAATTTCACTACTGCAGCATTTACAGTTAATAAATGTAGCAAAGAAAATATTTACTAGACATTCTAGTAAAGTAATTAGAATCTAAAAGAGTTCTTAAAACTGTCAAACCTTATATAAAAAAGAAATGCAACAAGCACATCCAATTTTATGCTCTGTGTGTTTTTTTTCTGTTTTTTTTAGGTTATTGTTACATACATGTACACATGGGGCGCAGTAGCTCAGTGGTAAGGGCGTTGGGCTATCAATCTGAAGGTTGGGGGTTCAAATCCCAGGTCCACTGAAGTTACCAGTGTGGGTCCTTGAGCAAGGCCCTTAACCCTCATTGCTCCAGAGATGTTGTGATTAACCCTGTGCTCAACTTGTAAGTCGCTTTGGATAAAAGCATCTGCTAAATGGCCAAATGTAATGTACACATAAATTAAATGTGTCCAAAAACAAATTGAAACAAGTAACATTAAAAAATAGTATTGTCATACTAAACATCCACCTTATTATTTTAGTACTTGTAATACTTAGAATGTGTTCAATCACTTATTCATGCATATACCAATTTACTTAGTCATGCAACAATAGTATAGAACAAAAATCTGTGAGCAGTTGTGTATGCCAGATTGCTGATGTGAATGTTTCTTTAATTCCTGAGCTCTAGGTCTCAGTTTTTAAAACATAATCTGAGCAAATTTTAGCAATTAGGTTTGATTAAGTCTGGAGCAAGTGTTATTCAAATGAAATGTAGCGTTCTGAAATTAGACTACATCACATCCACCAGCCTTGGTTTAATGTAAGATCATATCAAGCATACCTTTAATTAAAAAAAAGTTTTCTGATTACACATTAAAGTTGGATTCAAGTGGATTTTGGAAACAAAATAAATAATACATTTTAAAAGATGTATAGTGTAGTATTTATGAACATATTTATATATACTTCTTTCTTTCATTTTTTAAGGTTTTAATGTCTGCTCAGCACTAAAAAGTACACATAATAAGTACAATGGTTTTAAATAAGAGCCAAGTGAGCTTTTATGTACAGTTATGTTTAATAATATGGTGAGTATGTGCTTGCACACCTGCCACGGTAGCTGAACATGAGAAATAGAACACAGAAGATGACGCAAGTGACACCAATGTGAATGCCGATGATGATGCCTGTTGTAGAACTCTTACTCTGTTCCTCTTTTACACAGTCACAGGGGGTGTTTAACACTGCAAGTTAGAAAAAATACAGTCAGAAAGAAATTCGTACATTTTGACTTTTTAAGTCTTTAACAAATACAGGTGAAAATTTCCACTAATAAGGTGCAAACCTGCATTCTCCATAAATATAACTACGTGCATGTAAAAAAATAAGTAAATAAAAATACTCACCAGATTTCTCCACTGCCTCACTCAGTGAAACAAAGCGCATTGTAGCATTCCCATCGCCATATTGATTAAAAGCCAAGACCTTGATTTCATAAGCCACCACTGGATCTACAAACATCCATATTACAGGAATTTTTTTAATGTATTGTATTATGATTACGGTGATGATCTTACATAAATCTGTGCTGTATCAAGACATTACCTTCATGCTCATTACATGTAGTACATACATTAATGAGGTAACTTTCTCTAATTTTAGTAAAGATACTTCTTAACCATAAAAAAAAACATTAAACTAAATACATAAATCTTGATGCAATTTTACATCTTACCTTCAACAGATTTGTACTTTATACAAATATCTGGGCTTATGTAGAATGCTTAAATGTCATAGTGGGCAAATTAATGGCAAACACACAACACTATATTTTGTTTTGTTTTATAGCAGCTTCAACTTGGTAATATAGCTTTGTACATCAAAATGCCCAACAACAACTTTTAATTGGGTCTGTTTTTTCTGTCAGTATATGGAGACATCATTCAACACCTACCTATCACAGGAATATTGTAGTAGGTGACATTTCGGAAAAAGGTGAGGGGTCCAGTATACACCAGGTCATGGGCTTTGCGGTAATACAGCTTAAAGCCCTCATGCTGGCCCATTTTTGTGGATGGCTCCCAAGATGCCTGCACCATAGTGGAGTTTAAAATCTTAGTAGAGAGATATGGTGGAGCTGGAACTAAAAAAAAAAACATGTTAGAATCTGAAATTGTCAATCCGACGGCGTCTAATAAGGATTTTATAATAAGAATAATTAAATGCAGGCATTAGAAATTTTTTAGCATAGTTCTTTCAGATCATTTAAGCCAAGACAACAAACTGGGTTTTATCTAAATTTGGACATTTTTAGGAAGTTCTTAAGATTTCTCAATATTTTGTCTTCCTTGTAAATTACCAAAAACAAGAAAACTGAAATATTACTTTAGTAATAAAATGACATTACAAACAGTACATGAGCAATGTAATGAGCAATGTAAGTTCATAGGTATTTTATGTCACTTAATAACAATAAGATCACAATTTATATGTTAACTATTCTGCATAACTAATGCTTATTTTGGATTAATTTAAAATTGTACTTATTGTATTTATCTTAATTGAATTGAAGGAAATCTTTTAATTACAGTGTCGCATTATGCGTTATAGGTTTATGTGAGCAATGATGTTTTCACAGTATGTAATAGGTTTTAATGTGTTTCTCTATGTTGCACTGAACTGAAAATTGGTTTAGTAATTATTTGAAACATATCCTTACATTTGAGCCTGTGGCACATACTTAAGATAAAATGCTAATAAGCATGCTGGTGCTTTATCTCTGTTCTTCGGAGCATATAGTAACATGATATCCCATGGCTAAACTCAAAACAATCAACCAACATAAAAAAACATAAAAAATGCAATAAAACAAAGATTCAGTGCATGATCAAAAGTATGTGGACAAGTAATTAATACACAGGTTGTATTTGAAAAGCACATTTTTATAATTATACAGTTATACACTAACAAAGTATGGCAAAAATGTTTTTTTGGGGCTTGAGATTGGGTAGTTTCTTGAAGCTCGATAAACATGTCTTTAAAGATATTACATTGTGAACAGGGGCAGTCAAACCAAATCAAGAATGTGCCCAAACTATTGCATTAAAATGCAATCATATTAAAAATAATAATTCCATAATTCTATTCTAATAATTCAATTTATGTATTAAAGTATGCCATACCAGTATTATTCTTTACTATTTAATAAAAATCTTTAATTCAGTAATTCTTTAAAATGATCAGAGTATAGATTTAACATGATAAATAATTCCAAAACTATATTTAAATAGTAAAACACATAAAACATGCATTTAACGGGGAGCCTTAGCTCTTCACACTGAACAAAATTAAACAACTTCTGCCCATTGGTGCTTATAATGTATAAGAGTACAAATGTCAGCTGAATACTGAAAGAGCCAGAAGCTATTTTGTCTCTTGAAGTACAGAAGAAATATCCATAGAGTTCATTGACTATGCAGTGAAAATTAAAGAAAGAAAAATGGAAAAGCCCACATGAGGGACAATTTACACATCTTCTAATTAAGAAACATGGTCATATGTGCAGTTCATCTAATGTTTCTGCCAACATCCTCGTGCTGATTTATTCAGAGTTTTTTAAAAATAGTAAGTGAAACATCTGAACATCAAAAGAGCATACAAAATAACTCACTTCAGAGAGTAGGAGTGTTATACAATTATTTAGCAAATGCTTTATTTATATCTTACTGAGTCATAATTCATTTCCAAATTTAACCCAATGTGGAAATGGTTGTGTATGTGCACTTACCCTCTCCATGTGTGCTCTCCTGGGCCATAGCAGAGGGTTTGCTGGCGCCACGTGAGGTGTAGGCCTTTACATAGAAGCTGTAACTTGTAGAAGGTTCAAGATCTCCCACCACCTGCTGAAGAGTCAGCTTGCTCACAGCCTCCTGATATTCCATTTCCACTGGATCTTTAATAAAAACAGAATGAGTAAATAACTCCACACACAACTTGCCAGCTTCATTACAAGCATTACTTTTTTACAGCTAGCTTTATTGCATTTGGATTCTTACAACACAAATCATGTCTCTAATAAATGCACAATGGAATATAATATTCTGATAGTATTACAAAACTTATTACAGCTTGGTTTAGTAATGTTATTAATATTGTCCAGGTTTTATAATCTAATAACAGGTAACTTTTTAAATACTGCATAAGATATGGATTTATAAATTTGGGGTTTAAGGACTTTATGTCCACTGGTGGCGCTGTTTCCATTCTCATAAATTAGTAGTAATCCCTGTTTATAGGTCAGACGAATTAAGGCTAATTATGTCATGTTTCATTCATGTTTATGCTTAATTATTATTAATTATCAAAGTCTGTTTTATGAAAAAAATAGTATTTAAAATTCAATCACAATTTAATTTAACATTATCCTATTTTCAAGTTTGAAAATAAAGGTGGGTGTAGGTTAATTTTTATATGCTTAAAAAATGTGATAACTAACCAAATTGCATTAAAATTACGCAGGAAAAAAGTTTATGACACACGTCAGTAAAATTCTAGAATGCAAACCAAGCTTTGTTGAAATTGCTACCTGTAGTCTTACGGATGTGCAACACATAACCAATGATGTCCTGTGTGTTTTGGCCTGGCTCGTTCCATGAAACTTGAATGGTGGTGGAGGAAAGGGCATCGGCACGCACATCTGTTGGAACACCAGGCAGCCCATCTGCCCACAGGACCGTGAGACGGGCGCTGGCCTGAGACGAACCAGCACTGTTCTCTGCTATACATTGATATATTGCTTCATCCTCCTGGCTAATGCTGGAGATGGTCAATGTGCTGAAAGTAGAGTAAAATAAAAAATATAAAGCAGATGTATTTCTTTTGGGATTATACAAAAATTTGTCCTGCTGTGGAATGATTTTATTTATCTTAATATTGCCACACTACTTAGGATAGTACCATCAATAGACCTCCCCAATTGTAAATAAATGATATTGTACACAGATAAATTTAGGTGAGACAAAAGCACAACTATGAATGTAGTCACTGCAGAAAAATTAATTTAGAGAATTAACTAAACCTTGGTCATGCTGCAAAGTTAACTGGGTCATTTGAATGACAAACATGTATCAAGTATCACTTAGCTCGAAATTTCTACAACATTTTAACTTTTTTATACTCTAAGTTTATTCCTTTATTCATTATCGTCTGCTTAATCCGCTACCAGGGTCTAGGGGGGGCATCCAAGGTAGAATGTTTGGGGCACTGGGCGCAGACACACCCAGGAGAGGGCACCAATCTATCACTGGGCACACACTCACTGATTCACAGACACACCATATGGGGCAATTTAGAGCATTCATTTTATCTTGAATCCATGGACTGTGGGAGGAAACCAGAGACCCACATGAGGAAGAGCATGGAAACTTCGAACCTGAATTCCCAGAGCTGAGACCACTTAATCACGTGCCACCTATACTAAATTTATTCATTCATTCATTATCTCCCGCTTTATCCTCTATTAGGTTCGCGGTGGGGTTCCCCATGCCCATCTAGGGGAGAACGTCTCGGGCGCTGGGCAGATAGACCCAGGACAGGGCGCCAATCCATCGCTGGGCACACACTCACTCACTCACACACACTCTATATGGGGCAATTTGGAGAATTCAATTAACTTGATCCATGTTTTTGGACTGTGGGAGGAAACCGGAGAACCCGGAGGAAACCCACGCAGACACGGGGAGAACATGGAAACTCCACCCAGATGGGGATTCGAACCGGGAATCCCTAGCGCTGAGAGGCGAACGTGCTAACCAGTAAGCCACCGTGCCGCCATACTAAATTTAGTTTTAATTAAATAAATAAAAATAAAAAAAGCTTGGCAGCACAGTGGCATAGCCTAAAAACACAGATTTAAGGTCGGCTGCTCTGAATTATTCCTATCTAAATAAAGATCAAATAAGTTTGATTTGTTGGAAATAATCAGAGGTCCTACATATTTTCTTTTATATTAGATAATTGGTTATTTTACTTATAATTAAAAACTATTATAAAAACTATTAAACTTATTATTAACTATGAGACTAGGTTAATGTTGACAGATTTTACTATTATATATGCTAAGATCTAAATTAAAATACATCTACCTGACCTAAAAATGTTAACATTTTAATGGTTTTCTGCGAACATTATACTCTGTATAGAATGAGATGCTTCTAAAAATCACATAACATATGACAGAAAATCATAAGGGATTTGGTATTTTTTACAAAGAGCTCATATCACTGACACTTATCTGAGAATATACGGGGATGACAAATTAACATGTAATTCTCTTTATGCTGCTTTAAAATCCCTTCAGGCAACAGAGGAAGAACACCATTTGCTCATTATTCCAGCTATTTAATTGTCTTTTATCAGTTTAAACTATTATTCACAAACAATGACGAACTATTTTAATGCATGCTTATTTATTTAATATTAAATCCGAACCATAAAGTATGCATTTGTAGCCAAAAGTCAGTGCCCTCAAGTATGTAAGTCATTTTCTTCACATTAGCGTTAAATATAGAAAACTATAAACAATAAAATATATTAAGAAGTGTTTGTGGGTGTGCATTCGCCACAGATTTTGACTTCTTGCACATTCGATTTTTGTTTCAAGTTATTAAATCATCTGAATAATTGACTAAGTATTGTTGCTTCCTTAATCCTGCAGCAATAAGAAATATGCAGTGTTTCATTAAAAATTGAAACACTGAAATATGGAAATGAGAGTCATTTGCCTCCTACAGTGTTTTCACCCTCGATGACTCCATTTTTTTTTTTAGAAATATCTGATGAGCCACTTCATATAAACTATTCTCCTGCTTCTCTAATCTGTCTTAGGTCCATTTAGGACAGAGGTTTTCTAAAGATCACAAATAAAAATAGCAGTCCAAAATTGGGTATTTTGAGCAAAGATTACCAGAAATTAAAGTGCAGATGACACAAAACAACAAAACCAACACAGATACTATAAACCCATGTTATAAATTATATTTACACTGACTGACACTGATAAATTATATTTACTTGATCATTTCACTCCTTAGAGAGTAGTTTTTATTTCCTGTATTTATTTTTAAATACATGCAATTCTGCCAATGCTATTTTTATTTCACATCAATGACATTAAACTGCGAAAATCAGAGCTTTTCTTACTCCTCTATTACTTACACATCTTTGCATCTTCTCTATATATGCATATCCGAGTAAATACATTAAAATAACACCCTGTAACCATCAAACAAACAGCAGTGCGAAAGCAGTGGATATTTGATAAATAGTGCAGCCACACAAGCGAAAACACTCATGCTTCCTGGCAGGTGTTCTGGAGTGTTTTTTTCTGTGCTCTGTGTGTACCCCCATAATTAATGTATGCACATGTGAGTGAGTGTGAAAACCCCATCAGTTGCCATATGTTGCAGTGGTATAATCATTCTGAAGGTCAGCTACATGACAAAAACAACCTTATGACCACACAGGTGCCCATTTATCTAAAACAAATGGCCTTGTACTGTCTTCATGTAATCACTTCCACTTTCATTTTTGCACATATCAAAAAGTACAAACTGCCTCTCATTAGTGGTCGAAACATTTAAAAAAACCTAGGATGACTAGTTCCTTAAAAATATTACTTAAAAAATTAGTAATCAACACTCAATACACAAATACATTGTTTTAGAATAAAAAGCAGAAACCTCTTTTAGCTGATAGTATTCTCTGGCAGTGTTAATCAAAGCAAATATGATAATGTTTAATTGGGAAAGGGAGCACTAGCTAAATTTACATCTATCTATAAACTTATTGTGTTAATAATAAAATTTCAGAATTGTAGTACATTATAGTATTAAATATATATAATATTATATATTATTATTATATTGACTACAGCATATATTATATTATTATATTATGTTACTTGTATAGTATAGAATGTAGTATTTTATATGTGTACCTAAATAAGGTAATAAAGTAAAAATGCTTTACACTAATAAATTGTTCATGCCAGTGTGATTTGTTCCTTTTCATGGCAGAGGCTCAAATGTCATTTGTCCCTAAAGTGCACAACATTTTAGATATCAAGTAGATTTGCGTAGCTCATGTTGCATGATTTAGTGGACCATACTTAATATCGAATATAACAACATGAGACATCAATACATTACATTATTTTCACACAAGTACTTATTTCTAATTACTAAATGGTTTTGATAAAATTACAAATGTATTTTTGTGATGCTGTGTTCATTCATCATTAAGTGAGAATTTTCATCATTCTTTTTTATGATGGAAATGGTTGATGATAATAATAATCATAATTTATTTAGAAACAGTGTCATGTGTATTTAAAATAGTTACTAAAAACAACAGCAATTGATTAAAATACCATGATGTGAAAATCTGATGAAATTCACCCTATATAACTGACCACTGATGTATTATTTCGTGTACATATCCTTAGGCTATAGGGTACAGACAGGAGAAGTGCACAAAGAAACTATCATTTCTCTTGTAGAACACAGAGAAACACAATTCAAAGCTGAGCCCAGTCAGTCATCACTGCTAAGACATGAAGATCAACATTAAACTCCCAACTTGATAAAAGTAGTGCAATAGCTACTGTTATCAAGAACACAAGCATCATCCATGCACCCCAGAGACCATCAGGGCTAAAAGTAAGATTTACTCAATTTTTTTTCAGCATGAGCTAAGGCCCTTTACACACCACTGTCATCCACCAGTGCTGTACATATCACTCAGAGCCTAATAAGATCCCAAAGAACTTTATATTATCAACTACTGAAAGTAGTCTGCCGATTTATAAATCAGAATATATGCAGTTAATTATTATATTACCATTTAGATAATATGTACAGCTTGGTCATTACAACATACAATCCAAGCTTTACACAATTTAATGCTGTAACTTTATGAATACAAATAACAAAATACATTAAGTTTAAAACTAAGCCTAATTAAAAATTAAAAGTACAGTACTTTGCTAATTGGATTGTTAACTAATCCAATATTCACAAACAGATACAAATAAAAATAAATAAATAAATAAAATTTGAAACCAATGTAATGTAATATTATGTAATACTATGTATCCAAAACTGTATACTATACTGTATTAATATACTAACACAACCTATAAAAATACTTTTGTATTACATTAGCACAACAAAATAAGTATGATCATTATTTGAATTCGGGCGGCACGGTGGCTTAGTGGTTAGCACGTTCGCCTCTCAGCACTAGGGATTCCCGGTTCAAATCCCCATCTGGGTGGAGTTTCCATGTTCTCTCCGTGTCTGCGTGGGTTTCCTTCGGGTTCTCCGGTTTCCTCCCACAGTCCAAAAACATGGATCAAGTCAATTGAGTTCTTAAAATTGCCCCATATAGAGTGTGTCTGTGTGAGTGAGTGTGTGCCCAGCGATGGAATTCAATAATTTGAATTCCTAATAAGTAATATTGTGTAACCAACATAATGTCTACCATTGTAGCAAACACTTCATGGTACTTGTCAATAAAGCACATCAGATTCACTGGAATTCGCTATCATAAGAAGTTCAATGTCTTGTTATAAGTTGTCTAACAATAAATGAAACATATTAATTAATAAATTCACTCAACTCACACCCAGATACAGTGACAAACATAAGTAATTTAGCAGAATTAAGTGTGCTGTGGAAAGTTAAATCAAAATATACATGGAATATGTATTTTTTTAATTTTCATACCTGTTGTTGTTTCTGAGCTTAACATGACCACTGGGTTCCAAAACCTGACCATTTTTCAGCCAGGTAATTTGGGGCGTGGGCTCTCCCTGTGCCAGACAAGTAAAGATGGCAGTAGTACCCACCGGACGTGCAACAGACTGGGGAGGCTGAACAAATTCTGCAGGGGCTGGACAAAGAAAGACAGTAATTTAATGCTTTAGCACGAATGGTGGCCCAACATGTTTTTACTTAAAATTAATTTAAATAAATATATTTATTCATATTTAATATAAATATTTAAATAAACTTATTGCTAATTTAGTATATAAATTAATATGTTTGCTGAAATTCAGGAAATTGACAACATTTTAATGCCGACTTCTTAAAAACAACTAAAAGCTTGAATATTGACAACCAGCCAATATGCCAATACCAGCTGTAATTCATACTTCTGAATATGTTAACATTGCGTTATTTCATTTTTTATTTTTCATATATATAAAACAGAGTTAAATCGCTCATGTAAAGTTTTAGATTAAAAGCAACCACCCTGTAATGTGAATGAAGATCCCTGCCCCCCCCATTCTGAGATTGAATTGCCCTTCCCTCAGTCATTTTTAATTACATGTAAGTGACAGGAAGCTAATTCAATATGCAATTACTTCATAATTAGGTTGCATTTACTCTAGCTGGAATTGTGCAATTACCTGCCAATTAGCAGTTGCTTGTTTCATACTGCAATTTGCCCTACAAACAGTTACCACTGTAATCATTTGCATCCAGAACTATATGATGCAATAATTCCAGTACATATCCTAATCATACAGCCAATCTGAAATCCAAAGAACAACATTACAGCACCTTCGGAAGGAGGTATGTGAAAATTAAAGAGATATATTAGTATTTTTAATTTCTAAAAATCGAATATTGGCTGTATCCCAAATTGAGCAATAGTTATAGTACACCCTCTATAGTACACTCAAATGTTAATAAATATAAAATGACCAAACTTTGTTCTTTTTTTCTTTGGCTTTTTTCCAGATGATGCTTTTCTTTGTGCGATCAGCAATCAATAATGTCATAAAAGACTGAAACAATTAACAGAAAGGCTTTAAATCCTAACAATGTAACTCATAGATTTGGCCTCCTGCTGATGTGAAAGGTTAGTGGAAATATTGACAAGGTTGTGATGTGATGCTTGGCTGTATGTGACCGGTGGTTCCTGATCAATAGGAGAATCAGTTAAGCTAAAAGAGTTTCCTGCTGTTTTACAATTATGCACTAGGTTTATTCTACATCTGTTAATTTAACCTGTAAGTAGCATTAAAAAAAATTCTATAGCTGCATTTTTGAGATTAGTACATTTAAATTTGGTCAATAAAACAAGCTGAAGTGATACTAAATGGATATACACACTTTATTTAACCAAAATACAGTATATGCCCAGTATGCTAAAATATATACTATATCAGAATATAATAGTAGAGAAAACAAACATTGCTCTTGGTTGAAGTATCTATGAAATTGAGTTTATATGATTTTTAAGTAGCGGCAAGGTGGCTTAGTGGTTAACACGTTCGCCATGCCTCTGGATGGGCATTGGGAACCTGCGTGAAAACCCGATCTTGATAAAGGATTACACAGAATGAATGAATAAATTATTTTTAAGTTTGGTTAATATCTTTTATCCTGTTGGATGTTAGATCTATTTCTCCCTGTCCCGTCTTATTGGGCGAGTTAAGAACATGGAAAATACAAACCTGTCTTTTAAAAGACAGTAAAACTCAAGATACAATGCAATCATTGTTAGATCTTGGGTAAGATATAAAACAAAAACACTTTGAAATATATTCAAGTACAAAAATTATATAGTAAAAACGCATTGGTTTGTTACAAAAATGCTTAGTCTATTAATATAAAATGTATGGTATTACTGGTTAGTGACCTGCTTATTAATTAAACTTTGTTAGTTCTGCTCACCCTGCACCACCAGGTGACCCTGAGCGGTTCGGCGCAGACGGGTTCCAGGCTTGTTGGCTGCACAAACATAGATTCCTGAGTGTTTCACACTAACATCAGAGATCATCAGATTTCCTGTGCCCAACACCTGGATGCCTTCAACTCCGATGGGACGTCCATCTTTCCGAAGCGAGAGGGTCAAGAATTAACAACAGGTCATGGTTACATTTACTTTGAATGGAGGGAAAATAAGCAAATTATTGACATGCAAGTGTTCAGTGTGATGGAGCATGTGGTGACAAATATAAATAAATTGATAACAAGGCTTATAAGGCGTCTAAATTAATCAGTCATTCGCTTAACATTGAGGTAGTTCCTTGAGTATAGATTGATAAAATACACTGGATGAAGGCTTACATAATGTGTTTAAATAGGTGTGGTTAAACTTCAAAAATAATTAAACTGGTTAAAAATAAGCTGGGATACTAATAGTCAAGAACAGAATATGTGAATGAACTTTATCACTGTTCCATATAAGATACACTTAACTGCAAATAAAGAGAAAATATTAGCATTTTGTGAAATCAGAGTTTATCGCTGTTAAGTTTTCAGTTCACAAAGTTTAGTTTGAAGAAAATGAAGGACAGTGAAAAGCACAACCTGACTTGAAAACAAAACTGACATATGTAACACCACTTTAACATGACCCTGAAAATTTTTAACAAAAAAGAACAACCTCATATCATATCTCTAGTGGTAAAAAGTATGGCTTCTAGGTTGATGGAACAGTAACATAAAAGAGACAAAGAAGAAAAATGCGAGAAGAAGGAAAATGAAGCTAGAATGTATGTAAGCTGAGATACAGAGAAACAGATGACTGTCTATTGAAATAGGGTTGTGGAAGAATCATGGAATGAGTGGCGACATGAGGCAATACAGAAATGCCAGTGACGTTAGAGAAATTAGTTTCCATAGCAACTCAGTGTATGACGTTCACTTGCCGCAGCTTTGGGACCACAAATGTTTGTGTGTATGTGTGTGTGTTAACATCAACTGGTACTATTTCAGGGACTGAAAGCAGGTCCCCATAATGTAACTCATCAATTCAGTGTAAAAGTGTAGTAGTTATGACTAAAGTTTAGTTAAGTTGTAATTACATGAACAGACAGCTATATGATGTCCCCACAATGCACAATGTATGTTAGAGGGTGTGTTTATAGGGGGTCTGAGCAATTCAGGGGCCCATTGTTCTTTTTACTATCAGAAAAAAAAAATTCTAAGCATTGACTACGGATATGTGCATTTTCTTTTATAGACAGCATATTTTTGTTTTTAAATTCTTCCACCACTGAATCTTTTATTTATAATGTCTTTAAAATGGCTTGCAAATACTACTCAAGCAAGCAGACTTAAAAATTACCAGACCAAGAAAATGCACATTAGTAAAATACAGAAAATTCTTAAGATTAAGCTTAAGCTTAAAATACTTAATTCCCAATAAGTCCCAATAGGCCTATTATGTTAGTTAAAATGCAATATACAGTTTACATTGGGTTTTAATAGAGTAGTAATAAGTCTATTATACCTAACGCAAGTATAGACTTAATGCAATTGAAAAAGCCTATTATGTGCAAGACTTCACACATTCTTCATTTATATTGTGCTCCTGGTACTACTTATCTTATTTAGCTTTAACATTATTTCTGTATCCCTCTCTAAAGGCTCCCTGCAATTTGGTACACCAAAATCCAATTTTATTTGGTTAGCATTTAATTTAGCTGCATTATACAAAACAATATCTACAATCAGATTTTCTTGACTGCTGGCCGAGACGGTCACTAAATAAGAAAATGAATTAGAGATGATTTAAAGATGATGAAAGATTGTAAAATCTAATATCAGAAAACTGCGCTTAATAGAGAGCGTATTACCTGGGTTGATAGAAATCGTCAAGCTTATTAGTGTTTAATAGTCTGTGTAAAGGCACTATTTATGACTATATTTATCACCTGATTATCACACTTTTTTTCAGAAATGTATTTAATACAGAATATCCTACGAACACATATTTTTCAGTATGAAATCGACAAAGCTTAGTGGGAAGAATAGAGGAATGCCAATTCCTGTGGGATAATTTGAGTTCTGTCTTCAGTTTGCATGTTCTACCTGTGTCTAAATCTTATTCTTTCCAATGTTTAAAGATGTAAAAGTCCTGTAAATTGGAAAAACAAAGTAGCCCCTCGATGTGAATTTGTATCTGCCCTGTGATGCACTGGCAACACGACGATGAAACCCAACTTACCAAGACGGCTCCAGGACACAATAGGGCGAGGATACCCTGTCGCCACGCATTCCAGTATTGCTGTCTGGTGCACAGTGAGAGTGAGATTTTCAGGACCAACAAGGATCATGGGGTCTTTGTAAACAGAAGACTGTGAGCCTAGAGACAAGTTGAGGAAAATAAGTGTGTGCAAACAACTACATGATACAAAAATTTGTTATAACCAAGTAGTGTGATTGGACTGGAGGCATTCCAGTACTGCTGACATCTAGTATAACCACAGGGGGACATTAACCTAAATATCTATTAATAAAGCCAGTAGCTATGTAAACATTCTCTGCACCATATTACTATGTTTTAGAATCTGATGGTACACATTGTATATTGCATAGCTTTATTTCTGTACCTGGCACAGACAGTGTACTTTTTAACCATTTTGCTCATTATTATTATGTTTATGAAGATATCAATAATTCCTAGACACCCAACATGAAAAGCAAAGCTTGACCAAAAGATTTAGCTCATAACACAGGAGCCAATAAAGTGTTCTCATAGAATTAGTGAAAACAGTTTTTTTTAATCAATTCACTGCAGATTATAAAAGAAGCCGAATAAAATGTTTACACTGATTTGTACAGGTGAAGTTCTTTATAATGCCCAAGCACAAGTTCTTTAGCATAGCTCATTTAGCATATTAAGAAAATTTAATCAGGTAGTTACTTTCACATTTTTAAAAGTATTATACATATAAATATAAAGAGATTAAATGTAGTCCATATATCCACATGAAGTTAGTGTTTGAAATGTTAATTTATACCTGAAACTGTTAGATGAGCTTCACCACTGTGTTTAACTCCGGCACTGTTGTGGGCAACACAGCAAAACACCCCACTGTCCTCTGAGCGAACACCTGTGATCTGTAACACACCTGTAGGCAACAGTGTATACCTACCCCACAAAAAAATTAACATAAATTACATTAACACAAACAAAAGTCAGTATAAACGTGATTAATATAAATGTCAAAGTAAAAGACGACACTTTTTTAGATGTGAAACATCATAAGCTGTATTAGGTCAATTTGAAACTGATTTTTTTCAACATACATTTTTATTTTGTATTTTTATTTTATTTTTATTTATCAATGCAAACCATTTTTATTTTACTGTATAAAACTGCCGCTAACTAGTCTGTTTTCAAAAGGTAGCCCAGACATCTGGAGTTTTCATTTAGTATAATAATTTAGATATATACCAAGCTATGTTTTTTAATTATAATTTTCATTTCTTATATTAACATGTCATATTGTATTTAACAGCTCATACCTCTCATCACTAGTGTCCACTGGATGCCCATCTTTTTCCCAGCTGATGACTGGTTCGGGCAAACCATGAATCTGGCACTGAAAACGTGCAACACCTGCCAAGTCTGCCCGTACTGAGTGTGGGTGCACATGAAAATCGGCCATAGCTAGAACGAAAAAGGACAAAAAAGGTTAGAAGCTGCCAATATTAATTTATAGGGCTCATTATAATATGCAAGTCATTTTTTTGTGTGTGTGTGTGTGTGTGTGTGTGTGTGTGTGTGTGTGTGTGTGTGTGCGCACCTGGGCTCAACGCATGACATCTGGTTGCACATGAAAGCAAGAAAGCACTCTCTCTCTTAAACACACACACACACACAGACACACACACACAGACACACACAGACACACAGACACACACACACACACTTTCACTTATATTAGAGAACAGGCACTAAATAAATGGGGGGCAATTAACCCTAAACAGCAGTCAGTAATTAACGAAGCTGGAGTAGATAGAGCCAGGTGTGCACATGACAGTGATGCAGAGGGAGAGGGGCTCATGTTAAATTTCATGGTACACACACACACACACACACACACACACACACACACACAC
>JAFMOD010000319.1:5553523-5565224 GCA_019802435.1 Corydoras maculifer | reverse complement strand
TTTTTTTTTTTTTTTAATTTATTTTTTTTTTTTAACTGCTACAGTTTGAGGGCCATAATGGTCACTACTACAAAGGATGGTTATTAAAAATCATGCAGCCATTATGTTGCTGACTTGCTACAGATACCTATGTAGCCCATTACCTTCTGTTATGTACAGCTATTCATTAGTTTTCGCCAATAAACCAAAAACATGCCAGCAGGTGGACTCTCCACTCAAAACCAACGGTAGGATTGGTAAATGCAAATCAATGAGTTGACTGTGAGGTGCTGTGTGATGGACTGGCATGCTGCCAGTTTAAATTCTGCCAAGTGCTTTTTGTGTGTTTACTGGTTATGCAGTATAAATTAGAAAAGTAAAGAGTGGGTCCCCGTGATACTACATTTAATAGTGTGTTTTCTTTGTTTCTGTCATTCAATTACCAATTTTGTGATTGGCTAATTGTTCTAACAGTCTTTTCTGATGGATATACAGAATGAATATAATTTGTGGTCATAACACAGCTAAGCCTCATAAGTCTTTTCTGTATAAACTGACAAGGTTCCTTGTATTTGTTGATTTGATCACTGATGTGCATGTACACAATATGATTATTTTATCTGTAACATCTGTATAGTAATACTATACATCCATAATTCTGTTTTGAGCATTATTTCATTATGTATTACTACTGGATCTTGTTTTATATATCACTCATCTGCAACTATTAAATCTTATCTACTGTTGCACAGCAAAATGGTTCTGACACTCCTTGGCAGGAGCTCAACTGTCCTAAATAAGCAGGTATTGATTGATTTGACAGAGCTGGAGTACTATATTCTAAATAAAGTGAGACAGATGCATGCCATCAAGCCTGTCAGAGTGCAACAGCAGCCCACAAGCATTTTAAACACAGTCCATATCGACACTCTGTGACATCAATTTCTACTGCCATTTTGAAACAAAAAAGGATGGAAGATAAGCATTGTGTAAGGCTATTATAATAAATACATTTAAATATAAAAGTCTACTCATTTCAGTTCTGATTGAAAAGGAAAATGGTCAAGGTCATTACAAGGTCAATGAAGCTTCCCTCATTTCAAACTACAAATGAACGTGTGTTTATCATAGACATATGTATATTATTATTATTTGCAGCATTAAATTATATTACCAAAGAGGAAACATAGGGTGTTTTGTAAACCACTGATAATGTTTCTTGACAAAGGTTTCAAATTAGTGTCTAATTCGAAGGACTTTTATTTAGTCTCTCAGCCACTTAGAATAAGCAGAGGGTAAGATTTTACCGTTGCAGGCATAGGATGCAATATTGCATCAGTGGGAAGTAATAGATGTTCAGCAGAAACACTTCAACAGCAAGGCATTATTGGAGACTCAAGTAATTGATAACATATTAAAATTAAGCTTTTGAACAAAGCGGAACATGAATGAGCTAATTTTATTCTCCTCCCTTTATAATAACTGCTGTGGATATATTACATATTTGCTTAGAGCAAGTAAGGAAATTATAATATAAAATAGCATAATTCATAGATTTTTTTCACCTCTGGTCTAAATGTGTTTCACATACAAGGGAGAGAAAAGGGGGAGCACAGCCAAAAGGAGAAAAGCAGAGATGGTGAGAAAAAAAAGATTACCTGGCTATTTTTTCTGCCTAATAATGAAAATTACTGGTATATCTGACAGCACATTTCTATAATTACAGCAAGGCCTGACACATACCACAGCAGATGGTGATAATAACAAGACCATGTAACGCCTGGAGCAAAAGTCGATACTCTACATTGCACGTTTTAAATTCAGAAACACTGATTTGAACCAGAAGCATGTCTTTACACTTTTGTAAAAGCTGAAACAAAAGAGACCAAACAGTAATGACATGAATAAAGTACGAATAATATGGATAACAGTCATATTGTGCTAATATTTATCCTTGTCTTTGTGTTTCTGGTTTACTCCCACAGTAAAAAAAAAAAAAAAAAAAAAAAAAAAAACATGTTAGTGGGTAAATTGAAGATACTAAATTGCTGATGGCAAAAATATGTTTGTGTGAAGGCTCCCCACATTTTTTAATAAAAGTGCTGAATTAAGCTCCATATTTTAATAATAAAAGTTAACAATTGAAGAATACTACTACTACTATAATATACATATATATATATATATTATACATACATTATAACAATTATAATAATATAATAATAATTGTTTATTAAATACAGTATTATTAATTCATTATTATTATTATTATCATTATTATATTTAGGCAACATAATGAGAAAGTAAATCCAATTATCCAGGCAGATCAGACAACATTCACATTGTATTGAGACATGCATTTTTTCCCCTGTGTTTATGTTATTTGAGGTACAAGTGCTGGTATAGCGTCTACATCATCATCATCATTATCACGACAATAATAAATTCTTTATTTGTAGCCTAAGTTTAAATGTCATTAACCAAAACATCTTAAACAACTAGAGAAACTTTTTTTCATTGCAGTCAATGAGACAAGCCACACCACACCCATCATCAAATAGTGAGTTAAGTTGCAAAACATCTATAGTTTCATTGATATACAATAAACCATCGATAAACTGCTGTGCATGTGCTACCGATGCAACAGATTAGATTAAAATGCATGTGTTTGTAGTGGTGGCACCTGAAGGTGTGTGGGAATTAATGTGAGTAAATAAATGAAAGAAATGGTTCCAGTTTACTCATTAATTCACTTCAAACCGAGAAAGCATTCTCAAACCATCTGCTACTCTTCATGGCTGTCTATTCTTCATTTACTCATTTCCAGTCATCTGTTCCATCAAGTGTGGAAGATGATCACAGCTCCTGTAACTTCACCCTGTTTTTTTTTTTTTTTGCCTCGCCAGAATAGGACGGGTCTTTAATAAAGCATTTTTGTAATATCTCATTTTTGCTTTACTTCTTCACCCAAATCCTATTTGTTATAAGAGGTCTTCAAAGGTCTTCATTTCCAAATGTGACTACTAATTATGTACTTCATGTGGAATTAATAAGTCTCAAGAAATGAAATCATTAACAGTAAATCTGATACTTGGTCTAATCTTGGTAAATCTGATAGTTGGTCTAATTAGTTTCTATTCAAAATAACTTGGAAATCACAATTGGTTTATTGCAATAACACAAAGCTCTAAAACAATAACTGGTTAAGACACGCACTCTCTAATAGAATCTTGAATGAATATTATCTAGGCTGATGGTAATTACCTAATCAGCTAATCATTTGCCAATTACATTCTTAGAAAGCCAGTTTATTGAATTTCCATACAGCTGGAGTTGCAGCAGCATCATTGAACATCTGTACATTTTGTACCCCCTCTCTTAAACATAAGAAAAGCTCAGCTGGACTTATACACCACTCCACCCCCTCATTTAAATAGCTCCACCCATAGCCTAAGCACTAAGCAGCGCAGGTATAACAGGTCCACTAGTATTGGTCTGCAGACTGCGTCTCTGGCTGTATAAATACAGTCAGCCGAATTTCAGCAAATATATAGTAACTCAGTACCTGGCTAGAAAACCACACTTAAGTTAAATAAAAATCTTTACAAATAGTTGTTATGTTTTTTTTTTCCTTGGCTGTTTAGCACTATGCTGATGCTAACAGCTGACACTTAATAAATAAATCCAACCTACTGTAAATAACTAACTGCCTGCAGGCATAAAGGCTTCACAAATGGCACCATGCTGTCTTTTACAGATATTCAAATATTGAAAATAAGAGGACAGCTGGGTGTGAGCCACTATTTAAATTCAAATGGAAGAGTCATTACTCTCTCTCATTCCCACTCAAATCCTGTGGCAGACAAGCAGGCTTGCTTTTAAATAACAAAGCAGATGGACATTTGGCATCACAATTTAAAATTACTTCTCCCTCATTAGAGCTCCACTGTTGAGATCTATTCAGTCTCTCTCTCTCTCTTCCTTTAATTCGCTCTTTTGCTCTCTCTCTTTCTCTCACTCCATTTTTCATTTTAATTCTATACTCTTCTTCCTCGCCCTCTCCTCACAATCTCCTCACAGACACAAACACTCAATGCATTAAACTATATTATGTGGTTTTCACACCTTGCCTTAAGAGAGCATGTAATTAGAGAATAAACAGCAGTTGTCACTGACTGGAAATCACCTTTTAACCAAACAAGAGAGGAAGCAGCAGTATCATCACATCATCCCCAGGTCAGTAAGTGACTGCTGAACTTGACCGGTAATGAGTAAGTACTGCACATGCTGCAATAAGCTATCATGCAAAACAAACACGGGAACATATACAACCAACATAAAGTTCAAATCTCTGATATTCTGTCTTACAAATAAAAAAATATTAACATGAGCAGTGTTTATTAATAAACCTGTTAGAAAGTGCAGTAAATAAAAAAAATCTTTTAATACAGTAGTGTTTTGTAAACATTATTTGTAATTTAATTTTCTCATCTCATCACCTTTCGCTTAATCCTAGGGTCTAGAGTCGCAGGGGCCCATCCAGGGGAAAACGTTTTGAGCGCTGGGCAGATAGACCTAGGACAGGGGGCCAATCTATCACTGGACACACAGTCACTCACACACACACACACACACACACTATATATATATATATATATATATATATATATATATATATATATATATATATATATATATATATATATATATATATATATATTAGTTTAGAGCAGCCAATTCACATTAATTCCATGCTTTTGGATTGTGGAGAAAACCAGAGAGTCCGAAGGAAACCAATGCAGACACGGAGAGAACATGAGAACCACTCAGATCGGAATTCAAATCCGGATACACAGTGCTGAGGTTAACCACTATACCACTGTGCCACACAGAATGTTATTTTGATGTTTAACATTTTAGTTGCAGAAGAAGTCTGTTTTTAAGGGCTGAATTTCCACAAAATCAAATATGCAATTGAGCCAAAAGGGTTAAATGATGTCACTGTAATAACCCAAGACTGATTTATAAAATGCTGCAACTCCTATATTGTGAGTTAAGAGGGGGTTAAACAGTGATGTAATAAATATAGAGCCATGAAGTTCCACTGATCGATCATTATGCCTGCACTCACCATGAAGCTGGACACAGGTCAGGAAACAGGACAGGAAAACATTGACGCTTTCAAATATTGGTGCTTGTGAAGAAAGTGGTTTGGACAGCAGAGAAAACAAGTCAATAGATCCTTAATTGAATTTAAGTTTAGATTACCAAACTGAAGTTCTTCTATTTTAAGACATTGTGGAAAAAAAAAAACAATTGAATTTAAAGGTTTAAAGTAAAGAGGTAACCAGCAACCAGATGAGTAGATTCAATTAAAAAAATCATAAATATACCATTAGGTAACCTGAAGCCAGATCATTTTAGAGAAGCACTATCCATATGGTTACTAGAGGTCTAAAGTTCCCCCACCCATTCCACATCAGTATAAGACAGCACAGTGAGCACACCACTTACCATACATCACCACTGGCATGGAAACGGGGTGTTACTGTTTGTGTGGGTTTGGTAAAGAGGGGGAGAGTCCTTTTACCCATATGCTTACTACTATACATTCATTTATCCACATTCACACCCCTCACCATCTGCCAGTATAGAGACCAAAATGGGGCCATACAAAACTATACTTGACCAGAACGCTGTACTATATAGCTTAATGCGCCCAGGCTCACAAGTACACTTACCACAAAAACAACAATCTAGCAATAAGAATAATTCATAATCAATAACACGCAATTAACAGGTTAATATTCAACAATGAACAGCTGGAATGGTTATAATATAAAATATATTACTAAAAAATAAATCTCAACACCATTTGTATTAGGTGATTAACTAATGTTATAATTCAAATTTAGATATATTTCAAAACCAAATATAAAAATATAAAGTTAACCAACTATGTCAACTTATATAATATTGGTAGTATTGTTGCATGTAACAATGTAAACTACTAGAATAAGCATGTCATTAAATCAGAAGAATAGTGGTATAGGATGGAATCTCCGGCAAGCATCACGCTGACTCTATGTTTAATGTGTAAGAACATAACCCTTGGCCAAAGCGCTAAAGACATCTCAGGACTGGTAAGTGTGTGGGTTTGTGTGTTGGAGTGTATAAAAGCACATGACCCGGCATCACCATCTCTGCTAGATTACTAATTGTCCATTCTCTTTCTCACTCTTGCTTTCTTTTACTCGCTATATATCTAGCATTTATATCTAAATCATCTGCCATGCGGTCCTGGATAGAAAGGCCCAAGTGGGTGAAAATAAGTAAGCTGGAAGGTTTTTAGATAAAAAAAAAAGTTAAAGGCCATATCCAAAGAACACTGGCTGTTCTTTGGTTCTATTTTATCCAAAAATGAAAACTACTGTATATCGTAAACTGTTATAGTAAACATTTTTTTTAACCACTGGGGGGTTTTACAAGAATCACATATATTCAAAAGCGTCTTTCTATTTCATCACTATCAGATTCTGTGTAAACTGCATTGAGTAAAAGCTGTTTAAAGCCCGCTGTTTAAAAAAGCATTTTGCAAAATATATGCTTACTCCCAGTTCATGCTTTGCACACACAAAAAGAAGATAGAAGGCTCCTCCAAAAAGAACTACACCATTGCTCCTTTTGTCCAAAAAGCCTGTATTACAATCAATATATGGTACAATAGTAAAATGAAGAATGTATATAAATATAACTTAATGATTGTAGGTAAATGTATGTACATGTGCGTTGCTGAATGGCTGCAGTGGAATTAAGACATGAGATCGATTCACCTGTAAATTAAAAACCATGGCTGATATATTAGACATTAAATTTAAATCGCTACAATATATTTATTGGGGGGTAGGAGGTTGGTGAGTAAGTTGTTGACATATACCTACATGCCCCCTAACAGCCCTTTATGCATTCAACCCCCACATGTAATGCACATACACACATTCTCTTCATCTCTGTCAGCTGAACTGACAGTATTAATGAGCTTCTTCTCCCCACCCATCAGCCTCAGCCAACTGGCAGGCACTCGGGGGATTTTTTTCACATTGAATTGCGGTCATTAATCACAATCTAGGGCAGTACGGTGCCATCTCAGGGGTATGTGTGTGTACATGTGGTCACCACAAGATGGGCAGAGCTGCAAGGCAAACATTTTGTATGTACCACCATATTAAATTACACTTGTAGGGTAATTTAATATGGTAGTACATATAAACAGAATGACACAAAATGTCAATAAGTCAATGATACAGTTTAACAAAAGGTACCACAAAAAGAATATATGTATATAACCAGGTAGTGTTCGTTTCAATAACTATTAGAAAATAGTGACTTTGTTATCTCCAAAAGTTTTTTTTTTAACTAGAATGACACCTGCTTTAACAAATTAATATAATATATTAATATATTAGACTTTCCTCCAATATATATATTTTTATATTGGAACTAAATGGGGATGGCACAGTGGCTTAGTGGTTAGCACGTTTGCCTCTCAGAGCTGGGGATTCAGGTTTGAATCCCAATCTGGGTGGAGTTTCCATGGTCTCCCTGTGTCCATATGGGTTTCTTCTGGTTTCTACCAGAGTCTAAAAATGTGGATTCAAGGTAAATTTAATGTTTTAAAATGCCCCATATAGTGTTTTTGTGTGTGTGTGTGTGTGTGTGTGTGTGTGTGTGTGTGTGTGAGTGAGTGAGTGTGCCCAGCGATATATTGACATGTTCTCCCCTGAATGGCCATGGGGAACCCTTCCCCCTATATCTCTGTAGAACACGATGGCTGCTTTTTGTCTATACTGTGTTACTTTACAGTATACAATAAATATATTGCAGTATACACTAAGTATATTATATGTATTATATATATTAGCACTGTTATTTTATTAAGTAAGATATTTCTAAAAGTAATAGAAATGACAAAATTATATCTAAATTTTGTCAAAGCAGAGCAAATTTGTGAATAAGAGGAAAAGACAGGGTGGTATTTGAGGCGATGGACCTCATCCTTCTGACATCTGTGCACAGAAACACAGCTAATTAACACCGACAAGTCCCAGGTGAATTCCATTAGCTCACCTGCTTCCCTGGCTCCCTGGTCTCTTGTTCACAAACCCATGTCACAAATTTATATTTAATAATAAGAAGAAAATGCAACAAAGGGATTTGGGGAACATTCTGCACAGATAATATTGTTTTGAAGGCAAAATATTATGTCATTTGTTGAGGGAAACATTTTTGTCTTTAAAATATATTGAATACAAATATGTGAATCTTGTATTTCAACATTAACAGCCTATATATTTACATATTTAGACAATAAAAATATCTAATTACAGATTATTGTTGCATGCATAATTACATTTAATATGTAATAGGTGTTTATCTCTTTTACAGCATTAAATATCACAAATGTAATTAAATCATCTGCTTTTGCAGTGTGGTGTACCACACCATAAAAACATATATTGTATAAAAAAAGTATATATATATATATATATATATATATATATATATATATATATATATATATATATATATATATATATATATATATATATATATATTAACAGAGTATCAACAATAACACTGTTAGCTATCAGGGAAAAATGCTTCTAACCAACTGTTTAAAAAATGCATATTCAACACATTACCATAAAATGAACAGTCTGCACTACTGTAGGCTAAGGTCACATTTTTAAAGAGTGAGCATGTTGTGCAAGGCCAGTTAATGCCATGTGACCCCCCTCCCTCTTTATGCCTCAATATCTCTCTTCTCTTATCCATGCTCCTTTCACCTAGACAGCTGGGCATCCTCCTTTTTCTTTTTCTATCTTTCTTATTCAAGCTTCCAGCTGATGGAGGGCACTTGGGAAATCATTTCAAGGCTACATATACACAGTAAACCAAGTAAATTCATGCTAATGCAGGCACACACACCCATACACAAACAGCATGGTGCCAAGCCTGCCCTTGCAGTGCTGGTGTCCCTTGGGAATCGAAGACAAATCACATTTCTGCCAATACATTGGGAAAAAAATATAACATAATCCACGGCATGCTGTTTCAAACAATGCAAACAGTGAACACAGCCTACTGTACAAAGCTCAAAGCCGTGGCAATATTCTGCTCCAGTGTGACTAAATGATTTGCTACTCTACTTTGCTATCTTTTTTATGATCTTATCTTTTGCCTCCATCCATATTCATTTGAAAATTAATGAGAATGTCAATGCTTTGCTTTCAGATTGTGGTAAAGGTTTGTACGATTGGCTAAAGCTATAATAAACTACATATTGTCATAATGGCACATCTGTTGAATGTCAGATTTTGCATTATATCTGATAATCTCCCCTTTTAAGGGTGCAACAGAAAGAAAATACTATATCTGTTAAACACCATAAACAACATAAAACTATAAGCAACATTTTCGGTAAGATCCTTTTTTGTATTTTACGCACATATATAAAATATGCAATTATATGACTTATTATGTTAATGTAAAAACTACAGTTGGAAATTCACTATTGTACTGCACATGTATACTTGTCTGGTTGTATAAATTGTCTACATAAAAATTAAAGACACATTGCATCATATTTAGAAAATATTTAAATCATTGTGGTAAGAACTATTGATTTAGAATTTGACAAATGTGGTCACAGTGACCTTTCCGTTTGACCACCAAATTTTAATTATTAGAACCTGGAGTACAAGTTGATGTTAGTGATGAATCTAATTATCTGTTAAGATGATCCAATATCACATTTACTATAAAGGGACAGCTGTGAGATAACGGTGACACATGACCACTAAAATTTAATCGGTTCTTTCAGTCCCAACATTTAGGTCTTGTTTTCAGAAAATGGTTTGAACAGAAGAATCCTGAAAATAATACTGCCAATAGTAACTGCACTGAGGAGCATGACAGCCATGTTTCTAATTCGAGCACATAACCAATCAACACCCCAAAATATGATCACCATTATCACTCAGTATCACTCAGGGATACATGAAAGAGTTTTCTGAGGATCAAACAGCTTCCTTCATGACGAAAGAATAGAGCAGAAGGACCAAAGGACCTCAGCCACCAGCTATCAAAGTGAACTCAATTGCAAAATAGATGACTAAAAGGCAGTAAGCGCAGGCTGTCACTAAAAGCATGGTCTCTCAGGAAAAGCAGGGAGAGAATAAGAGCAAGACAATTTTTATTACCACATAACCTGTGATTTATTACTTTATTACACTTTACCTACCACACACCTTCAAAAAAAATATTAATATTGAAAAAAAGATTTAATCAATAGTGGGAAATTCAGTCTTTTAAAAAAGGCAGTTGAACGTTGGAGTTTTTTCATACCTGTTTATTATTTCTCCAATATTTTCCCCATTAGCTATGTACATACAAAGCCTTTTTGTCAGATATATAAAAAATACTGTGTATTTATACCTTAGGCAGCAAACACAAACTATGAATATATTAAAAAAATGGACTATGTGCATAACAAATAATGTTCAGTAATGCAGCCTTCAGAGAAATTTTACACACTGTTGAATTAGTTTTTTTTAACCTTACACCCAGTCCATTTATTTATTTCATAAAATAGAAAATTACCAATAATTAAGTAATCTTTGATAAACATCACATTTGTGTTACACATCAGTGTTTTTAGTTAATTTGTATTTAATTTGTTTCTTAGACAGTTTGTGTCTGTTGTTATTCTAATGTGACATAATGCAGGTCAAAATAAAATTTGTTATATGTTTATTGTCTTACTGTCATATGAACAGTGAGGAGTGTGATTCTGGTAAACAGAACATTTAAACACCTTCACTTTACAAGTCACGGTATTTAAAAAAGATTTTTTGCTCAGGTTGAAATTTGCCTTTTTAGGACACTTCACACTCATTTACGCGAGTGTCCTTAGTCTTTAATGTGAACCCGTGGCCTTGAAACCAGCACACATGCTCACATTGAACTGTTTGTGCATGAGGCAGTAGCTGCAGTCTGATACAAAATATCTTTTAATAATAAACTTGGTGAAATGAAGTAAATGAGCTAGTAGCTCAAGTACATTTTGTCCTGGAGGTCAGCAAATAAGTCATGATCAGGCCATGAGAAAGAACACAACCAGATATGAGTGAGTAGAAGATGCTGATTCTTGTAATAAAAAGTTATAAGCACATGCATGTAAGCAAAGTCACATGAAATATAAGTTCTTATTTGAGTCACATGGTTGAAAAGTGTATTTGTATCAGATTTAAAAAAAAAAAAAAAAAAAAAAAAAAAAACATCGAATACGAATCACATTAGGGCAGAAAATTAGATTTGAGTCACTTCAGCATGGTTTTATGAATATGGTATCTCGTTTCTATTTTTAAAAGAGCGTATTATAGGGTCGTCATAAACTGGGCATCTGGTTTGCCCCCCCCCCCCCCCTTATTATTTCATTCATTATCCTCTATTAGGGTCGCGGTGGGGTTCCCCATGCCCATCCAGGGGAGAACGTCTCGGGCGCTGGGCAGATAGACCCAGGACAGGGCGCCAATCCATCGCTGGGCACACACTCACTCACACAGACACACTCTATAGGGGCAATTTTTGAGAATTCAATTAACTTGTTCCATGTTTTTGGACTGTGGGAGGAAACCGGAGAACCCGGAGGAAACCCACG